>APFE030339037.1:1727-33807 GCA_000404065.3 Pinus taeda
GGCGTAGTCTGGAATATGAAAGGACAAGTCCTTGTCATATCCAAGACCAGTTCTGTGCTTGTTGTGGACAAGCTGTTCCCAAGGTTTGATGATGGGCTTGGGAAGTGCAGATTGAGTTTTTGCATCTGCATGTACAACTGCTGCTTTATTGGGTATTAAATTTGAACCAACTGTAACATTATTGACTTGTTTCTGATGGGTTGCAGTCTCAATGTTCTAAACAGAAACATGTTCAGAATGATGACTCCTCTGTTTTAATTCTTCTTGCTGTAGCTGAGTTTCGAGCTGCAAAAAATCAATTTTGTCATGTACATATTGTAAACAACTGTGAATATCGGTGAGAAAATCCTTGCTGATTTTGATTGTATTATCCATAA
Organism: Pinus taeda; assembly: GCA_000404065.3. Lineage (NCBI taxonomy): Eukaryota > Viridiplantae > Streptophyta > Pinopsida > Pinales > Pinaceae > Pinus > Pinus taeda. The sequence goes on from APFE030339037.1 coordinate 2,105, forward strand.
TAGAGAGTATTAGATTGTCCAGTGACTCTAATAGTGCACCAATTGGAGCCATTTTTCAACCTCAAAAAAAATATTAAAACAATGAGGAAAATATGGACACCAATTGCTCTTTTATATAAACTTATGGCAACAACTTCAAATCAATGTTGGCACCTTGCAATAGATTCACAACGCAAAGAATGGTGATATCTAGAAAACATAATTTAACTCTTCATCAACTGACGCTGAAATCAAGGCATAGGCCTTATTGTTCTTGTTTTCCCATATGGCGAGTTCTGAAGTGGGCTTCTCACGAGGATTGCCTCCTTCTCCTTCACTAACTCCTTTCCATAATTCATTAAAAATCAAAGTATGCTTTATCTTCCTTGGCCATTCATGGTAGTTCTCTTTGCCAAAGAGAGTTAATCAAACTATGGAGATGAGTGAATGCATCATCAAAAAATATTTTATGCTTTTGATTTCACAAATAATCATAGCCTTTCTCTCTGCGTTTTTTTTTTATTGATACTCTTCTATTTAAGTAAGATACTTATTTAATATGTAGATGGAAAATCTTCACTCTTCACTACACTATGTCAAAACTTTTAATATGAGCATATATTCTATGCACATACGTTGTCACATAATATATATCTATACCACCACTCATATATCATATATCATGGCTCCAACTTATATAAGGATTTCAATATTATGCCCATCTCACATATATGTTATGGCTCCATTCATTTATGTACTTTCGCATACTCACACCTTTATGGATATATGACTCAACGTAATATATGTCATTACATATAATATAACCATAATATTCATGCCATACGCCATATCTCCAACACTTATAAATGACCCAAAGCATATAAAATTCAACACACCACCCTCATGTACAACATTTATTTTAAATTAACGCATGATAGAATAATTCCAATGCGACATACATACCAGTCAACACATGGATTTGGCATATCAATTCGACGCTGTTAATTTCAACATATCATAACCAACACATCGTTTTGTAGGACTACTGCACAATAGAACATCCACATAGAAGGCTCCACAGCAGTCATCAATACATCTTGCCCCTCTTATGTACAAAATCAAATTGCTAAAATTGCAAGCACTGATATATCTTGTCCCTCCAAGTTACAAAATCAAAATATTGAAACTGTAGTCACTTCAGTTGAAACTAAATCTGAACATGCAGCTGTGTATGCTCAAAAGTTGGAAACAGTTGATGAAACTACAAAAGAAGTTGGAAATGATCCTGAAAACACTTCAGAGGCCCATACGCTTGAGGAGTTGCAGCCAAATACAATTGTTGACAAGGAAATACAAAGCTCAGAGCACCAAATGGATACTTTGAAACCACCAATCCAGCTCATTCAGTAGCTTCTCCTTAAAGAATTCGAACCGGAGAAAATACAGACCCTTCTGCAAATTAAACCACGTCGAAATAAGATATTGCACCTCAAGGAATCTGATAAAGTAGGGCTTTATTTTATGGCAGCCATGCAAAAATGCCGACCAGATGGGTGCATGCAGACCGGGCCAAAAAGGGTCCTATTGGATAAAGATTAGATCTCTTCTTTCTCCATTTCAGCAGTGAATAAAATCCAGAAAATGGGATCCATGAAATGGGCCTATTCTTCCCACCAGGGGCAAGTCATCCCCCGACTATCACCACAGCGCAATCTTTTGGAATGGAAGCGGGCAAGTACATTCGGTATATAGCAGAGCAGGTGGAAGTTCTGGAATGTCTTTACAATGACAGCCCAAAGCCCAGCGCTCTGCGTCACCAACAGCTCATCGTTGTATGGAAATAAATCACAAATATAACATGTTGTATGGTGCACGGATGTGAAACATTCAAACAAAACAGTTACGAGAGCAATAAGCAAGGAGTTAGATAAAGGGCACTCAGGATCTTGATAAAGAGCACTCAAATTGCTTTCACCACCAGTTCACATGGATAGAAGAGCACTATGGATATTCACACGACTTGTTTCACGAGCTATGCGTATATGAGCTATCCGTGAATACCAGAAACTACATCATTAACCGTGACTGTCGAGCGGTATTACACCTGAGGGCGTAATGAACAATAGAGGCAACGTAATTAATGGTGACCAAAAGTAACACATGAATTAAACACTGCTAACTTGAGGTCTCCAGTTTAAAGCTTGTTGAATGAAGATTCAAAACTGCTCGCTTACCTCTTCCGCCCTTGAATCAATAGACAGCCTTCAATCACATAGCGTTGAAGGGTATACAACATTCAACATTTCAATGTCAGGCTAGCGTTCAATGTCAGGCAGCGCTCAAACGTTTCAATGTCAGGCCAGTGCTCAAACGTTTCAATGTCAGGCTAGCGTTCAATGTCAGGCCAGCGTTCAATGTCAGGCCAGCGTTCAATGTCAGGCCAGCGCTCAAACGTTTCAACGTCAGGCCAGCGTTCAATGTCAGGCAGCGCTCAAACGTTTCAATGTCAGGCCAGCATTCAATGTCAGGCCAGCGCTCAACTATTTACAGTATGACAGTGCAAACGTTTCAAACCAGGTCAAGATGACAACGCATCAGAAGAGCAGGGCGCAGGTTTTATAAATGGTATATGGCAAATAGACAAACATTCATGAAATGCAGAACTGACTTGCACAGAAAATCCATAAAACAAATGGCTCAAATTAATTATGCAGGGCAGGAATACGCCTACTCTGATACCATGTTAAACACACATGGGCAACAAGAACAATATGAAAGATAATCAGGAGAGTACACTTTTTATTAACAAATGATTTACATTTATAGTACAATATGTGACCGTTGGGTTCCACATCCCAAGGTCTCTTGGACTCCTTTTGTCCATTCGGCTTCCACACTAACCCATTGAGGATTAGGTGTCCAATAATCCTCATCCTTATAACATGGCACTAGAGTTGTGCATGCCACGGGAATGAAGCCACTTACACCATGTGGGAAAAGTTAGCAGAATCAGGGCACCTGACCTGCTCAAGAGGAGTGAACAAGACGAGAGAAGTTAGATGATGAGACCAGGAGGTGATCTTACTTCCTGTCGTGGGGCTTATGGCACGAGTACACTGAAAATGAGCCTGAGGAGGAGGTTGAGTAGGAGATTGAGGGCACACAGGATTGTGAGGAGCACATGGATACACCTAGTGTGAGACAGGAGCCACCCTTGTTGGAGTTTCCTTTAGTAGCCCGAGTTAACACATTGCTGGAGACAACTGATCATACATCCACTGAAGAGGTGCCATGTAACACAAAGTTACCCCCATTGATGATGTTCCAATAGACATACCCCCAGTTGATGAGGTTCCAAGAGACACATAGGTACCTAGAGTTGTGACCAAGTTTACAGATGTTATCCACCCACAACATTTTCATCAGGTCCAGGTCAACCTTTTAACAATTAAAAAGAATGCCATGACAGTCTGAAAGACCATTATGTAGTAGAACAAGGAGCTGGATGGCATGAGAGCAGTTTGTGCCAAGACTATGACTAAGTTGACTCATGTCGGGGAACGATTGGATTCCCTAATGGTATAGTTAAAGGAGTACACATTGTAGTGTTAGAGCAGCCCTCTTCAGGCATACATAGGCAGGGATGATAACACTGTTAGGTTACCTCTGCACATTGGGGAGAGAAAGGAAGAGCTACCTAGATAGATCTCATGTGTTGACCATGATTATGAGATGAGGCAACATGATTTGCATAGGGAGAACCATTCACAGGTTGGAGTTGTTGCATGTACAGGTACACATGCATTCAACCTTGCCTTTGGGGTTGGATGGCATGAGATTATGAGTTGGTAACCAATGGAGTGGAATAGATTTATGGAGACAGTGGTAGTCGGGAGTAAAACTCAGTAGGATCTTCCAAACATTAGGGATATTGGAGGCCGAGGTTGGAATTAGGATCCACAAGGGGCTTCCTACCATATACTTGAGATGTAGGATGATGGTTGTTTGGATCTGGGTGGGATTCCCCACCACATCATGGATGTGGCTGGTGAGGGCATCGGTGGTGTGATGGATCTAGTGACTGAGCATCCACACATTTTTGGATCTCCATCAATAATAGTGATGGGTTTGGTTGACAAGGGAGAAGGTAGAATTCGTAAGTTGTTTGAGCATGTTGGTTATGCATGGAGTCAAAAGATGATCAACATACTCTAGCAGGAGTTTGTCAGAGGACTTGGCATTGGCAGGTTGCAAAATAGTGCCTTATTTGGGGTTGATTGTTCTCCCCAATTATGTGGGGAACAATGATCATGAAGGAGGAGCACAATGGTGGCATCACCACTAGTACATAGAGGGATTCACCTCTCATGTCTCTTAGGACTATTTTGGAGGCAAGATCCATACATCATATGGTATGGTGATGCGACAATGGAGGTGGTGATACCAGCAGGGTGCATGCTTATGCATACTATCTCAACTTTAGATAATGGAATCTAGTGGCGTGTAGGAGCATGTAGCATTGAGCACTAGTTTTTAGGTGAGCACGTAGATGCGTGGTGGTGTGTTGTGGTTCATGGATTTCCACCATGGAGTGGGAGGAAAAACTTACACAACATCGATTTTTCTAGTGGACTGGAAAATGCATTGACACATATGGGATGCCATATGGTATAGGGTGGTACGACAATGAGCGTTGATATCTAATTATGCCTCAGAGTTTAGTGCTATGTAGAGGAGTGCAGGGGTGTGTATTTATGTACAAAAGAGCATGATGATGCATAACAGGTTGTTGGAGTGTTGCCACCAAAGAGATCTTCTGACAGGGATATTAAACACACCATTAGGTTTGGCACACCTAGATTTGGAGAGTGATTTGATCATAAGGCTGACCGTGAGATTCCATTTATCACTCTCTATCATTGCACATTGATATAGAGGACTTGGCTATTGTCTCTTGATTCTCTTATCACAACCAATGAGATCTAGGAGGTTCATTTGAGACAGTTGGACAAGACATAGTGCATCAGGAGAGAGGCTTTCCAGCTGTGGCATATGGTAAGGGTGCGAGTTGGTAGGTGCAGGCATGGGGATGGTCTGATATGCTGCAGGGGTTGCATGTGCTCCACCCTTGAGCCTGCATTTAGGGGGATGCATGACACCTATTGGGTGAGACATTCTAAGATGTCTCAGGAGCACATACAATGGTTGGTGGACCCATCTTACAGATGGATGCTTAGAATCCATGCAGTTTTGGGAAGCACCTAGAGGAGACAGGATAATATATCTCATAGTGTGTTATGGAAGGCACAAGGCAATCCTGCACACACCAAACAGATTCAAGATGTATGGAGTACATATAATGATTACATGCAGGGACTTGAGATATGGTGTGAGTTGGTGCCAACAGTTATGAGGACTTTGTCGCAACTAATATAGCTATGAGATCCAAGGATTTGGTTGGATGATTGGTCACTCTATTTTGTCATGAGTGGGATCGGGGCAGAGAGGGAATCACTTGATTCTTGTTTTGACATATGGGGGAGCACTGAGGCCTTTGTCACATGGAAAGGCCAGTTTTCTTTGTTACTACTATGGACCAAGATTGGCAATAGATGGCTAGAGATTGATATCATGGAGATACCAAGGCAGGATGACCTTGGCCTTCACATATTTTTCACCATCAGGTTCCACGAGAGGAGGATACATTTTGCGTACAATGGGAAGTATGTCATAGTTAGAGTGGTGTAGTGTCAGCATGGTGGCACCCTTCTGAGACTGGCATGGGATCCAGGCATCTCAAGATTTCACGGTTCAATTACCCTTAGGGGTGATCCGGTTCTTACAGGGGGAGATAATTTAGATCTTCCATTTGGTTTTAGTGGTTTGATATTGGTACGGGGGACTTCACCAACATGGTAGGTTGGTCAGTAGGAGGATACTAGGGAATTTCATGTGGGAGAGGCTTCATCCCCACAGGGATTGTGTTGTGTCTTCAGGAGTTTACTCTTGGAGTGCACGAGGTGGACTACTCAGTAGGGTAAATTCATGGAGAGTTGGACAAAGTCCTACATGATCATGATTCTCTACTTATTAACAACATGCAGAGGGCTTCACGTACCTGTATCTGGTTGGATAGCGAGTGGAGCAAGGTGTGCTTCACATTGATTCAGATTGCTTGGGATCCTAGTATCAATGGATTCCTTTATGTCTAGACAGTGCTGAGATTGGGGATGAATCAATGGTACATTTGGGACCTTGGTATTATTGGTGGTTATAGTGGCGATCAACAGTCAAAGAGAGCACTTGTTCAAGCATTGCTTGAGGACAAGCAATTTTTGGCGGGGATGACTATAATGTCCCCAATTAATAATTTTGCTAAGGGAAATTCTCAATTTTGTAATTTTGGAAAATAATAAATATTTTTAGATAAATAAAATTAGGAGAAATAATTTGTGGAGATATTAAATAAATTCTGGAGAAAAGGAAATGGTTGGGACTCAGGAAAAGAAGAAAAATTAAAGTGAACATAAGTTGTGAAGGTTATCAAAAAGGGAAATCAAACCATGGGAAGAATCAAACGATGGTATCAAAATGTAGTGTGAGAGAAATCGAACCATGGTATGAGGAAGGGAAAGAAACAATAAAATGGAGACTAGAGCCTCATTTTGATCATTCTATTTGGCATTTCATTTCAGAACTGGAGAGTTTGCATGAGATGCTTAGCCAAGTCAACTAGTACTGTTTAGCACAAGAAATTTCCAAGTGGAAATTTCACCCTCATTTAAGAGAAATTCGAGTGCCTCCCTAGTGAGGTAATTTGGGGAGTCCAATTCAGGATTTCCATAGAGCTTTATTGTAGGTATTCACTCAGTTTTCCACTCATTGGGCACAAAGGTAGTTCAAGTTTCTCATTGGAGAATCAACTATTGTGGGATGGAGTTCTAACTATTTGTAGGTGATTTTACCTATTGATGGAGTTGATTTTGTAGAGGATTTGCATGAGAGAGATCAACATTATTTGTGGGCTGCAATTTCTCTTTTTGGAGTTGCCCTGGGGTTTATTGGTTATTCTCTGCGCAAGGGTTGAGTAGTAGTGTTTTGCAGGGTATTGGAGTTGATTTTGGTCAGTAGTTTGAGGAATGAATTTTTTTAGGATTTGGAGGAGTTTTCCTTTGGGGAAATTGTGCATTCTTGCAACAGTTCAATTCATGTAGCTCATTAGTAGAGTGAAGGGCCGCACACTGATTTTGGGGTTTCAGTGACTGGTGGAATCAGCTTGATATATTTCTGGGTTTTTCTAGGTTTTATGAAAGGAGTTTGTGGTTAAAATTTTAGAATTTTTTCTGGAAATATTCAGGCCTGAAATCCTCATTCTTATAGGAGGTTGAATTGTTGGTTTAACTGGGATTTTTGCACTATTTTGGGCATTCCGGGTTAGTTGAAATTAGCTCAAAATATTTCTGGGTTTTATTAGTTGGGGTGTGAGGATCCTCTCTCTATTCTTTTTAGAATTTTTAGAGTAGATTTGAGGCCTCAAATATCAATTTTCCTCCTGCAGTAGCAACAATAAATTTCTGGGTAGAGTATACAACTAATGAGCCATTTCAACGTGAAGTTTTCTTCATTCTCACTGGGGTTTTGTGTGCTTGCATTAACAAGCCCAAGTTCTATCATTATGCTCTATTGTACTCAACTCAAGAGAAATTTTAATAAAATGGTTCAGATTTGTTGTTACTATTCTATGGTTTACTGATCTATTTTTTCTTGTGTGAAATTTGTGCTTGCATGGTTGTATTTCCTTGTTGTAGCTTAGTGCATGTTTATGGTGTTAGCACCCTGTAATTGAACCTCTAGACTGAGAAAATGTTTATAGTGGTAGCCACAAACCTCTTTGGGTTAGAAACTGGCCTTTTCTAACTGGAGGGGCCCCCCTCACTCGAAAAATCCAAATGTGAAAAATAATAAAGCTTAAGGACATCAGATAGAGGCCATATCTGTAAAGGTAAGTGGAATTTAATGATGATGGTTTATAGACTTGAGAGGGAGGGTCATTGAGCATGGAACCATGATTCCAATTTTTGCACAAAATTATTGATGCTTTCATGAGACACTTATGAAAACAAAGGCAAGGCAAGGATTATTTCAAGTCATAATATTTGACATAGAATAGTGAGAGAGTTTTGAAAGAAGCTAGAAAATACACAAAGATATTCAATCACATGTGATAAAGTATTAAATAAATTCTACAACATATATTTTTGACCAAACATCAAGAAGAAGAACATTTTACCATAAAGGAGCACCTAAACAAGGGTGAATTCCATCATAATTTTAGAAAGGAAATACAATCATTCAAAGCACCAACAAAAATGAATTTTGAAAGCTGTTTATATCCAATTTAAAATTGAAAATTTAACAAAGACATAGAGACTAACATCATACATAAGAAGAGAAACATAACTTGAATTCCATACCACATGAATCTCTAGTCAAGTGGCAAAACTCTACACTAATAATTTTATTTCAAAACACAAAACACATACATAGGCCTTCTCCCAAATTTGAACCCTTTTCCGTGTTTTATTCAGTTTAAATACATTTTGGCAAAGTGAAAAAATAATACTAGATCAATGTACCTGCTATCCACTAAGTGGATCGAAACCAACTGAAATTAGAAACATCAAGTTTTAAAAGCTAAAACTAAGATAAAGCTAAGAATAAAACTACAACATCATTTTTTTATAAAATCAACCTTCTCTTGTTTACTTATTTGATCCCTATCCATTCTTTTCTATCCATATCACCAACATCACAATAGCAAGGTCCATGATTGACTAAAAAAGACAAAAAAAATTGAATGATGAGTTGTGCAAAAATTACACAGTAGGTTCTAGCTCAGCATATACACAAGCTGCACCGAGTGAAGCTGAGCTGATGGGGATGATGGACACCACTAACAGACACATAGAACTTTAACTGACTGTCACGGTTTTGAATTGTGATAAATGGATCCCCATGAAATGACCGTTTGATCCCTCAATTATTCTATATAAAAAAATGATGTTACGACCCTCTCATGGACTTAGTCTCTCTCAAATTTGATTTTGTATTTAGGGATCCCTCTTGATCAGGTGCTCAATGTTTAGCTCAAAATTAAAAGTTATCATATTGGCTCAAAACCTATATGAATGCGTTCATCTCATCAAGATAATCACAATGCAATTCGTTTCACTGAAAACCGAGTCTGGATGAAGGAGAAAAAGCCCGCTATTCATTTTCCTAAACAATTAAAAAAATTGCAGAACATGAAAGAATGATGACATGGCAATATAGTCAACATGATGGGAATCTTCTTCAGTGTTTGTCCACTGAGGTTGTGACAACTGTCACTTCAGGATTCGCCAATTTGGTTGTGTGAAGGTGAAATTGCCCAATGTCCTCCGAAGTAGAATTATAGTTCATGGTGAATATTATGTGGAAATTGTGTATATATATTATATATATATATTAAACTATACAAATCTGAACTATACCAAATCCAAATATATATTACAAATGGCACATTTTAATACTAGTCCAAAGTCCGCATATATACATTTGTTTGTATGGCAAAATGTATGAGGGATGACGGGTCAAACCCATGACCTCCCTCTCCCAAACTCCAATGCTTACCAATGGACCAAAGCGCAAACTTGTTAAAGGGCGTACACAATATGTCACTTAATGCTAATAGCGGAGCCGACGGCGGGAGAGGAGGGAGCCAGCCTTGCGGGCCAACGTTCTCCATACGACCGTGCTGTAAAACCTTAGGCCAACGGCAAACGATTAAGCGTGATTAGCGCCTCTAATCCTGTTTAAATTTAATTAATCCATTATTAAGGTTGGCAGCAGTTTTGGAGGTGCGCCAAATTCAGGGGGACTACTAGTTTTGGCGGTGCTAACTGGAGTCTTCTCCAGTTTTAGCGGGGTTTCCTAGGGAAAAATTGAATGAAGCATATATTGAGTAATTTTCAACCAAATTGAGCTCAGAAAGAGATGTTCTTGGCTAATTTGGACGTTATGAACTCATTGGTATAGGTTGCAGAGACAATAAAAAACTTTTACAGGTGGTTTTTCCACAGGGAAGTTCAGGGACACCTAGGGCCACTAGGGAAGGAGGTTATGTCCAAACCAATCAGAGTTAGTTTTCAGAAATCTAATAGTCATTTTTGGCTAATTTGGACATTCTGAACACATTGGTGTAGGTATCATAAGCCATAGAACTTTGTAAACAACATTTTTGCCACATTGAGCTAATACAAAGGCCCAAGCCATGGAAGCTGGACCAAGGAGATGTAACCCATGAGGGGTGAATTCCTTCATCAAAACAGTGTTAATGTGTCTCTTTGATGGTTTGCTACACTGTATATGTTTGTTGTTCAATATTTGTTTATGAAGCTATTTTGCTCATAAATGTCTTTTTAAACTTAAGGAAATTTACCTGATTGTATGCACAAACAACTAATAAAACCTCAACACAAGGAGCAATAAGGAAGCACATAATTATAAATTTGTAATTGTTATTAGCACAACAAAACTAATCATACAAAAACAAATCACCTCTAAGACATGGAAAACCTCCAGTGACCTTAGAAAATGACTTTTTAGACTATGACAATAGTGATTCATAGGCTAAGTTGACATACAAAACCCCAAAATGAATAGAAAGAGGCAAAGGCATTTTGATCCCTAGACCCTACGACCCTAACATATGGCATTCATTGTATTTCCTAGTTTAGGATATTATAGTTGAAAACAAGTTGTTGAGCAAATGCATGGAATAAATTAATAGAGGTATGGAAGATTGTGGTATTACATGAAAAGTTGTCTTATAATTCATTATGACACATCAAAATGTTGATTGGATATAACTTGGGTAATTGGAAGATATGTTGTTATCTTTTCCACCTTAAAAACTCTTTAACCTAATTTAAACTTGATTCACATCTACATTTTCAAATATAATTACAATAATTTTACCTCATATTCAAAAATATAATATTGACTTGTAATTATATTTCCATCGACATCTTTCTAAATACCCTAATATCATTGAACACCTTATATTAATTTAAACTTCTCCCATTATACACTTTGAGATGTAATTATAATAATTTTAATTTATATATCACAAAATAATATTTACAATTTATGATATATTTAATCTTGACAATGTAAAATGTATCATGAAATAAGTATTTTGATACTTATGAGCATTTCCCTAACATTTATTTTTTATTGTTACAGTAATTTTTTTTTCAAGAAAAAATACAACAAACATTCTATTATAAAAAAATTGTTTACATTTATGTATGTTGATACACTTCAAATCTCTTAGAACTGCTGAATTTTATGGTTTCCTATTGCTGCAATAATTATACTTCCTAATATTATTGAAGAACTCCTTACCTTAATTTAAACTTCAGTCCTCTATACATTTTCAACAGCTTGTTCAATATTTAAAAATAATGAGTTTAAAAACAAAACAACCATTCTTCCAACAACTTGCTGAAACTTTTTTATCTTTAATTTAAATCTTAACTGGTCACATGCGTTGTCCCTTGTTGGGATAATTTTTTCAACATGATAAGGTACAGGCCACATGCATTGCATTGTATTTAGTGGTGGTTACATTATGCCAGCGTACGAAGTGTTGCACTCTGAATAAACTTTTCATAAAGCTTACACGACAATGCAATAATTCAGTCAGAGATGCGGGGCCAGAGCCACCAGCCAATGCAATAATTCGATCAGGGATGCAGGGCCGCCTTATGAGCTATTGGAATAGACCTTTGGAAAATGTGAGCATACTAAAATAATTGGTGCCCTTTCATCTGTATATGGTAAAACAAAAGCCATCATCTGTCTCTGCCTCTTATTTATACAGATAATAGATTCCCCTAACCACACAGTTTCATCTCCCACCTACCTGCCCTGATCCCTTCTCCCCTCAAGGTCTCTGCCATTTCAGTACTTCTTGTTCGCCATTTGTTCTACAATTCTATTTCGGCAAATGAAAGATTGGAAGACGAATTTGGATCATATTTTTCAGAGACCTTGCGGGAATCTTCCCTGTTTCTGTCAATACTCCACATATGGCATCTACAGCAGCAGCGCTTCAAGCGGAGGTGCTTCTTCCAGAGATCATCATTGGGTCGGGTATTAAATTTGCTCAGATGACACTGCAGAGATGACTTACAAGGCCTTATCGTCAAGCTTGTGTGATGGGTGTGTATGGTATAGACAGGTTTGGAAAGACTTAGTTAATCAAAGTAATCCATAACCATCTCAAAAAAGTGAGTGGTATTAACTTTGACCCGATTATTTGGAGACCCTGTGAGGTTTTTTCCCTGTTTCTGCCAATACTCAACAGATGGCGTCTACAGCAGCAGCGCTTCAAGCAGAGGTGCTTCTTCAATAGATCATCATTGAGTCGGGTATTAAATCTGCTCAGATAACACTGCAGACATGGCTTACAAGACCTAATGGTTAAGTTCTTGTGATGGGTGTAAATGGTATGGACAGGTTTGGAAATACTTCGTTACTCAAACTCATCCACAACCATTTCAAAAAGGTGAGTGGTATTAACTTTGACCTGGTGATTTGGTTTACAGTTTCTACCTGGTAGAACGAAGAAAAAAAAGAAAATAAAGATTCGATTGCCCACACACTGAATTTAAATCTGTTGGCACGCGAAAGATGAAGTTGTCTGCATGTGTTAAAAAGAAGAGATTTCTTCTCATGTTAGACGATATGTGGAGTCCGATGGATCTTAACACCAAATTTAAAGAGGATATCTGTAACAAATTCTAGATGTCCAGTGACAATAAAGATGTGATTGAAAGATTGTGAGAATAAAGATGTGATTGACAGAATGTGAACCCATGTTCACAAAAGAAGGATGGGAGTTATTTAGAAGAAAAACTTTTACATATGGGATTGTTTTAGGGAAGGGTATAGAGACTACTGCGAAAGAAATTGCCCTAGTGTAAGGGTCTTTCCTTGGTAACTTAATTTATTAGCTGCAGCAGTGAGTTTAAAGAAGATTGTAGAATTATGGCGTGATGCTTTAAATTTTATAGAGATGGGAGATTTTTTTTACCACTGTCAAGTCATAACATCATTGATGGAGGGCTCTATCTGTCGACAATGTTTTGCACCGAGATGCACTTGAACAACTTCTCCCTAAGAATATGGAGAATGCAGGAAAATTGAGGTTGCTTCTCACTGCACGAGATAGAAGCGCCGCAGACAGCATAATCAGTGTAAAACGAGAATGCTACCTAATTGAAACCCTTCCCAAAACGGAGGCCGAAGAACTTATCAAGAAAGTGCTCGATGTCAATGACAAACAACTAGATCCTAGACAAATGGACGAGATAGTCAACATTTGTGGGGGCGTTCCAAAGCTTTTGACAGTGGTCGCAGGTTTCATAGGTTGCGAGGAAGACCCACAAGAAGCTTTTCTTACAGTAAAGGAAGCGTGGGAAAATAACTGGAAGGGTAAAATTGGAGATCATATAGAGCAATACGTCTTTGCCTGCAATAAGGTGGAGAAGGATTTAAGAGAAGCATTTTTGGATATTTGTTCGTTTTTTCAAGGATGGGACTGGGAAGAACTTTCAAATATTGTGGGAAAGCCTGCACTAGATAGTTTACAGAAAAGAGCGCTGGTAAGTTTATCAGTGCTGAAGATGGTGTTACAACGATTTGTCTGATAATCTGAAGAGTTTTTTTGTTTTCTATAGTGTACTGCATTTCCTAAGGATGCAGAAATTGATACAGAGAAACTAGAGTTATATTCTTCTTTACAGTTTGCTGCATCTCCTTAGGATGCAGAAATTCATGCGGAGAAACTGGTGGAAATGTGCAGTGCCGTTGGATTGGTCACATGGAGAGGAACAACTTACTGTATATTGGAGGTGTCTAGGCAGTTGTGTGTATTGTTTAAAGCTTGCTGGTAATCTAATATATGCTGTGAAGGCTAAGAATATAAATGGTAGAAAATATGATTCTTGGTCTTTTGTGACATGACAATTTATATAAGTCAAAGGGATCGTGGCTCTAAAGGTTCTTTCCGCAAGAGAGGCTAGGAATTGCAGGAGGATATCAGTTAGTCACAATGATATTCATAATCCCACAACAGATTTGGAATGTACAGAACTACTAAGTTCGGTGTTGGTCAATAAAAAATGACAAGGTTCCAGCATCATTACTTTTGAATACTATGTCTCCCAAGGTTCTGGATCTATTTGTATCTTAATAACATCATTGCCAATATCTGTTGAGCAACTTGGGCAGCCCAGGAACACTTTACCTCAATCCGTATGTAACATTTGGGCAGCCCAGGAACACTCTACCTCAATCCATATGTAACATTTGTGGTCTTCCATTTGAAGGATAATTAAAAAATTTAATTTTCAAGAATCATTTTTTGTTAGGTCAAATACTTTTTTGTTGAAACTTTTTTTAAAACATTATGATTAATTAAATGAATATGTTATATCCCTCCATCTCCTCTCCTTACAAGAGGGCAGGAAGACAAGGTTCAGTTGACTTCTCATATGTTTCCTTTTTTAATTATTAAAATAATTTAATCCTCATAATCTGTGTTTTCATATTTTTTCCCCTCTGAAAAACAAAATCTTATGATTCATCAAAGCATACATTTTACATTTGCCTTTATTCTGCATCCATGAAAGACTGCTCTAGAATGAAATCTAGATCATATTTAGTTTATAATTGTCCAAAAAAAGGGAACTCAGAAAAGAATAGACTCTTCACATAAAATGATAACATATTATGCCTAATTCTCAAAAGATTCCTCAAGTTAACAAGTAGCAGAACCAAAAAAAAGGAAGTGCAAATCTTAATTACTGACTCCTTTATCTATGAATATTTCTCTATGCTGAGCCCTGTTTGAGCATGCTCTATACCTTCAAAAGAAGGAAATAAAATTGCACATAAATATTCTGTCAGAACAGCTGCACTACAAGATGCATAATGGCATCTATGCGTTGGTTCCACAACTCACTTAGCATATCAGAGATGCAGTCTGTGATAGAGCCCTGGCAGGTGGAGATACACCATTTTGGCTTTTTGATAGTTGCCAAAACCTTTTCCCCACGTCTGTATTCTCTATCAATACTGCTCCAGTTCTTTGGCTTCAGCTCTCCCTAACAATCCAACTATCTTTACAACATGTGTTCTGCCATTTCCCCCGCCAACATTTATACCGTTACTGACTCCTTTATCCAGATTCAGATCAATATGCTGTTATTGGGCTGCCTGTCAAACAGGCTCCATTTCGGTACTATTTTATCTCCTGCGTTAGCATCTACTACAGCATTTAGCTCTCTGAAGGCATGATGGAAGGATCATGGAAACTCTGCCTTCTTTCACCCTTCTTCAAGACAGGAAGAAGACTCAGGTTACCAATTCTAAATAGCCTGTTCATCCAATTGATTGCAACCGATGTATCTGCATATACCTATAACTTTAGTAAACTTTTTCTGCTGCCAGCTTCATTAATATGCATAATATTGGAGCCACACTCAAACCTACTTTTAACATAATATAATAAGTTTCATTCAAAACAATCAACCGATGTATCTGCATATACCTGTAACTTTAGTAAACCTTTTCTGCTGCCAGCTTCATTAATATGCATAATATTGGAGCCACACCCAAACCTACTTTTAACGTAATATAATAAGTTTCATTCAAATGTATTATGCAGGATACCCGATATAGAGTGAATGCTGGCTTTGAGTTTCCACCACCAGAACTCCCCACCTTACTTTGGAATAACAAACATCACCTTATAAGCTAGCCTTGGTGTCTAAATCCTTAGTATTGGGTTCTTCTATCAGACAAACAATCTCCATCCTCTTCATCCCTTTTTGTTAAAGGAATGTAATAATTTTCTTGATAAGATTAAACAATCTGCATACCTTTTGTTAAACAAATGTAATTATCTTTTAACTTTCAGTAGAAGCTTTCCACCTCTATCAGCCCAAAGCCCTCTCTAGCCTTCCATCCATGATGCTAGAGAGATGTGGTGCTAGCCTCTGCTGCATGGACAAGTTTGAAGATCCCTTTACTCTGCAGCTTTGCTAACATATTCATGACTAAAAGATAAAAAACAGCACAGTGCACCCAAGGATGTGTGCCAACCCTTGCTCTGCCCCATATTAACCAGTTTTTCACACGAGGAAAAGACACGACTATTGCTTTCCCCATAAATTTGGATTTCTTATCCATTCCTCTAGGTTCAAATATTATTTTAATAATAACTTGTCTCCACAACCCCTCATTGGAGATTAAACTCCAAGGAATCTCCAAGATCTTTTGGTTGTTAGAGCTTTGTCAAAGGAACTAAAATCCTTTAGTCCCTTAGGTTTAACAAATCCTTAGGTTTTGCCAAAACTTGTCATTTGAACAAAAATATTCTATCCTTTCTTTTCTTATTTGTTCATTCACTAAAATGTGAGGCTTTTCTTGATTAATTTTAAAATATCTTCCGGGACATGAGCCATGGATACTCAACAAATCAGGATGATATCCAAGACAACCTTAATAAGGGGAAGCCTTCACCCTAATGAGAATGAATGGTTACATGACGGTCGTTATTTTCTAAATTCTCTATATTATTCATTGTTAATCATTCTTGAAGTCAAGGTACTTTAACTTTAAATTTTATTTGAAAATTTATAGTCAAACTTTAAATTGTATTTGAAAATCTATGGTCTAATAAGTATGGAAAATTTTAGGTATTAAATTTCACCAATGGGCTAGTTTCCATGTTTTTCCAATTTCCATTTTTTCTAAAATTGATTTTCAAAATTCTATAGTGTGAAATTATTTTACCTTAAAGATCACCAAATTTTATAGCAACAATATAAAATACTTAGAAATTTGAATATTTTTACAAAAATATCACCATACATTTTACATTCTATGTAAGATTCACGATGGTTGCTATAGCTTGAGATAAATTTCCATCCTTCAAATATTCCCTACTAATAAGGGAAGGCCTATAATGTGTTGGTTATGATATGATCTTCTTTCACTTCATTAAAGGCAATTAATGATTTCTGAATACTAATCTCCATATCGTAAGCTAGGCTATATAGATCAACAACGCAAAGGGAGATCCATTAACTAGAACAACAAAATAAAAAGTTGATAAACAACACATTATCCAATTCACCATCTTGACATAGAAATCAATGTGAATTAAAAGGACTACTAAGTATAGTTAGTGAGATCTATGAAATACCTTAGAGAGGTACAATTTCCTCACCGTTTCACACATTTATTAGATTTAGTTGAATGTAATCCTTCTTCAGCCACACCTATGACATCATCGATTGTCTATCATTCAAGAAGCCAAACTATTCCTTAGAGATGGACTTGAGTTGATCCTATTCACCCTAACTATATTATTTCTTGCAACAATCTTATAAATGCAATGGCATAGGGATAATGACTTGAAGTATTTCTTAGGGACTAGAAAAAGGAAGGTAGAACTAGAGGCCCCCAAAAATTTTGAGGTTTTCTTGTGTCTTCCACTACAGTTAGTAGTTTCTCACCTAGAAAATCATATGAGCTTGAAAAGAACTGCACAATCCATCTATCTAGAGAATTGATCTTTGGAGCAATGAGGACAACCATGACAACCCCTTTGGGAAAATCCCCTCTTGCTAATATTGTAATATTTAAAATATAAATGGCCAAGATATGGGACATAGATTTCAGAGCTTGGGCAGGGAGTTTGCTTGGGAAAATTAGAAGAATTTGGTTGTTTAATACTAGTTATAGGGAGCTTACTAGAGGCCATCAATGGGTTGTTTGCATGTTATGGAGTTAGAGGAAGATAGGATGATCCCATACTCCTTTGGGAAAGCCCACAAGCAAAGGGGACAAAGAAATTAATTAAAAGAGTGGGTTTCACTGGCAGGATGGAATGCACACAACCACCCTAGGTGCAACAAATTGATAGAGGCATTCATCCATTCATGCATAGACAGATTGATGAATACATGGGAAGGGGAGAGAAATTTGTTTGAGTAGGATTCCATATAGGCTTAGCCGAGGAGCTCAACACAGGAGAACCGAGGGATTGAGGAGAGGAAGCCCAGAGAAGGAGTGAAAATTTTCCAAGAAGCTCAATAGCAGCATGGACAAGTCTATTGTAGTGAAACGACGGGAAGATTTCATCTTAGACTGTTGGGTTTTAGTGTTCCAGTGTCATTTGGGTTCCTGGTATAGGGTGGAGGCATTGGGTTACTAAAATATTTAGTGGCTGGGTGGAGATAGGAGGATCTATGGACTTCCAGTGGTATTGAACATGTGAGCATTTCCTTTCAGCACTCTCCCTCAAACTCTAAAATATAGCTCGGGGGTGATTGGTTGCAAGAAATATTGCAATGTAGGCCAATCTAAGGTTGGATGGAGAGTCGAAGTCCCAATCTCAGTTGCCAGACTTCTTTTATAAAACAAGTGCTTACTTAAGTTTTTGTGCATATGAATATTGTGTACATGTTTAATGTACGGTTAGAATGCTCACGCTAATGTTGAGGAATGACATCTCTTGTATGAACGTGGAATGCTATTTCTTGTATGGTTCTGGGGAATGTTTATTATTTGTGTTAGTAATAGGAAAAGTCATTTCATGTGTGATTAACGAGGAGTGGTTCAATTCCTATATAAATGTTTTAATCCTTGTGTGAGCGATAAGAATGCCATTTTTGTGTGAATTAATGAGGAAAGGTCCATTTCCTGTACGAACAATGAGAAATGATAAAAAATGGCTCACCTTTGTTCTAGTTACGAGCTTGAAATCCATTATAATTGTCTGAGGGTAAGAGATGTATCATGTCTCGATTTAATTTACTATTTTTGTATTAAAATGATTTGCACTACTAATCCCTACATTATGGAATGTGTTCACAGGAAGCATGTATTCCTTTTATGCATTATTGGTTAGATGGGTTGAAATTCCATTTAAGTTTAGGAGTGATAGTGTTATAAATGTGTGTGGGTGTGTGTGTGTGTGCATGTGGGCCAAACAAAGTACTTATTAAGCTCGGGAGAGGTAAGCCTAATGACAGGTTTCTGAGGGATGTTAGCATCAATGTTGGTTGAGAGGGTTCATGCGACCAAGCGTTGTGTCCATCACATTAAATCCTAGTCACTGACATTTTAAAACGGAGGCCACCTATGTTTCGAATAAAATTCCCATGCTATTTATGTCCTAGGGTATTCATGACTTGAGATGAGAAAGGCTACAACACTTAACATAAAATTATAAAATCGTTTAGCGGGTCAGGTGGGTTCGGGACATGATTATGTGACCACGGGGATGACATGGCTAGAAGGATCACATGGTGGATGGTGTGACCAAGAGGTCGACATGGTGGTTGTAGGGCCTATCATGTAACATGATTATGTGACCAGAAGATGTCATGGCAAGGTTGAATTTGACAAGACTTGTCGTGTATTTGCCTTACCCTAGAGCTACAAGAAGTGGCATGGTTTTGAGATGGACAAAACCACAAATGAGAGACCCCCCTCCCTTCTCCATACTTCATGGGGGTGATCCCCCCTCATGTCGTCGATTTCACGGGGCAAATGTCCGAAGTTGATCTAAGAATGTGGAACCAAGAAAGGAACCTCAAGTGAGAGATTCCCCCCCAAGTGATGTCACTAGGGAAGTGGGGGGGCGGGGAGGATCCCTCGTTTTAATTTGGGTCGTTGGTGGTCAAACCATCATAGTCATTGGATGGAAGCCTAAGGCTAGAAGTGCTAAATTATTTTATAACAAGAAATTTGAATTTTCACAAGGATCAGAAACCCGGGTAGGACCCTTGCCACAGTGGCAGTTGATGTGGACTTGGGGGTGACATGGCACCTAAGAGGGCTTCCATATGGCATGTGCCAATGGCCTTTTGGTGGGGCCAACTGGCCTAAAAATAGGTGGCATGTGGAACTCTTGGAGGAGGCCACGTGGATAGTGTGATGACATCATGACATTGGAGTGACATTACCCTGACCTAACAATACCTTGACGGTTTCAGAAGGAGGACAATGAGAAATGGCCAGGGAAATCCTTCTAGGACACGCCAATATGACATTGTAGCGATGTAACAACCTTGGTTAAAAATACATGTAATAAAGTTAATAAGGAAAAAATAAAACCAAGGTCATGGGATACGTATTCCAAGCTAAATGTTGGGAAAAACATAGTGATGGGGATCACTGGTGATTAATTAAAGGTTATGGAAATTGGCAAAGGCATTGACAAAGGCTTTGGAAAGGCAAAGTGGCATTAATTGACATTTATTTATGAAAATAATGGAAAATAAGAGAAAAGGAAGGTGAGAGGTCATAGGTTGCATGTGAGGAGGAAAATGAAGGAAAATAATGGAAAATGAAGAAAATAGAGGTCTCAATGATAAAAGGCTTTTCAGGATCAATTCATAGATTTTTATCAGTTTTATCTTTGAGCTCTCTCTCCATTCTCTCTCTCATGATATTGCACACATAGAGTTCTTGGAGCACTCTTAGAAGATTTTGGGCATACTTTGGATTTGGAGAAAGAAGGCAAAGGAAAAGTAGGAAAGTGTAAGGGAACGACGAGATCAACAGCTACAACGGGTTTGCTTGATAGGTACCGAGTTGCATGTATGATTTCCTTGCTAGTTTTGGCATCTGTGGCATATGCATGTGGTTAGTTGGTTATGATCTATCATTGGCATGAAGGATTGCCTAGATTGACAATGGTTTTTCCTAGCCTTGCCATTTCTTGGATATCCATGGTTTTGTTGGTTTTCCCTTTTGTTTTCTGATTGGTGCTCATGTTCCTTATGGATGTGGGTTGAATTATTAGTTCTTGGAGCCTTGGTTGGATAAATGCTCTAGAAGCCTTGGAGCAACTTGGGTTGAGTTACTATTCTTGGAAGCCTTGGTTGGACAAACGCTCTGGAGCCGATGGGTTGAGTTACTAGTCTCGGAGTCTTGGTTGGACAAACTCTCTAGATCCATGCAGTAGCTATGGGTTGAGTTACTAGTCCTGGAGTCAGGTTGGGACAAACGCTCTAGATCCCTAGACAACTTGGGTAGAGACCAATCTGGCGATGGTTAGTGATATTCAACTGTGAGGTGGAATCACTGGTTGGGAGTTGAGGTGGTTTGGCAGTTGGAAGCCCTGGTTTGGTTTTGCTTGGCTTATTCCATGAGATCCCACATTCATGCTTGGAATATGGCATACGGGTGATTGGCTGAAAGAGATATTTTGGTTCAACCCAATCTATGGTCAAGTGGTACGTGGAAGTCCCTCACTTGTTTGGATTTGCATATGTTAATAAGAGATCTTTTCCTCTTGTATTTTATGAGTTACTGTATTTGTTATTATGTGACTTTATGTTGAAAATACAGCAAAAAAATCCTAATTTAATTTTTCCTTGATTAAATTAGGAGAAATTCGAATTTCAATTTCAACATAATACTTGGAGGTAGTTAACTGATGTGACATAACTCTTATCACTAGGTTAACTCAGTAAATTTGAGTTGGAGACACTTCAGTTCAGTTCTACATGATTCATTGCTAATTTGTAGCACTATATTTCAGTGAATTTAAGTTATTGTCAATGTAACTAGTTTTCACTGCTAGTAGAACTAGTGGAGGTTCAATCAAGGGTGTGTAACATTTTTCACACTGAGTGATCATCTAGTTAACTGATCAATTAGCCTAAGTTAACTCATGCATGCAGAGAATTCAAGTTGCCTAGTTGAGATTGGAGTTCAAGGGAAATGTACTATCAGTTGTAGAATTTTCCAAGTTGCACAAGTGGTGTTGGTGCATGCAGTCCAAGAAGGGCCTAAAGGAATTGTGCAATTCTCAATGAGTAATTTCCCTAATTAATAGGGGGCTAATTCCTCATCAAACAACACAAGGAAATAGGAGCTTGGCAGACTAAGAAATTGGTTAAGTATTGGCTTGAGTTAGTCTATGAGGCAGTGAGATAGACTATACTAGTATAGGGGTTGCTCAGGCTTGAGCAAGCATTGTATTTCTTCTATATTCTTTGATTAATGCAATACATATAGTAAGGGGTTTTGAATATTTTCTTTCCCCTAGATAAATATTTGTGTATGTGTGTTGAATCTTGATGCATTTTAATTATTTGTATTCTCAATCATGATTTTATTTCTGCAGATGAGTAGAGTAGCTTCAAGTCTTGTGATCTAGTAAATTTCATGAGAAGCTTTGAATTTACACATTAAATTTGTACATGGTATTAGAGTAGGAATCATGACAGAGAAGTTAATTTGAAGTTGTCTTTGTAGGTGGATCGAATTT
Source organism: Pinus taeda (assembly GCA_000404065.3). Lineage (NCBI taxonomy): Eukaryota > Viridiplantae > Streptophyta > Pinopsida > Pinales > Pinaceae > Pinus > Pinus taeda. The sequence goes on from APFE030339037.1 coordinate 24,489, forward strand.
GCATGATCAATTCTTCAGAGCTAGCAGGGTGGATTTCTATGGACTACGACTCGAGTATGCCCTTGAGGGTAGCTCGAATTATGTTGTTTGGAAGGACAGGATGGAGGTAGTGTTGGAAGATAATGGGTCGTGTTGTAGATACTAATATCCCAAAGCCTCCAACATTTGATGCTCAAGATCTAGCAGAATGGATGAAGTGTGTAGCAAAGGTGAGGAGGATCATATTAGAGGGGTTTCAAGACCAAATTGTCTTGAATCTCCACAGGAAAGAGACTCCATATGAAATGTGGTAGGCCTTGATAGATTTGTTCCAGAACATTAGTGACCACAGGAAGTTGGCACTGAAGGACAAGCTTTGGAATATCAAGATGTAGAAGGGCGACACAATACCATAGTACCTGAGCAGTTTCACATAGTGTCATGATGAACTTGGTAAATTTGGTGTTATTGTAGCAGACGATGATCAATAAGCCTAACACTTTTAGGACTTCCAAAGAGCTAGCATAACTACTAGGATCCAGTAAATGGGAGGGAAAAGCTTCCAAATTGGGAACTATTGTGGTATGATTTGGTACAAGAAGAGATAAGGAAGAGCACCAGAGACAGGACCTCATCCAAGGGTGAGGATGAGGAGAATTGTGCCTTGTCTAGAGAGGAAATGAAAGGGAAAGGGAAAAAATCCCAATTCAAAAAAGATTTGAGTCAAGGGAGAAAGAAGAAATACTTGTCCAAAATCAAGTGCTTTCATTGTCATGAACTGGGACACTATGCCACGAAACATCCACACAAAAAGGCAAGCAAGAAGATTGTAGGAAGAGCAACGAGTGAAGCCTTGGCTTCATAGTTTGGACTTGATTTTACCCTCATTGCATGCATGGCAAGTACAATGATGGGTAGTGTGTGGTATCTCAATAGTAGTGACTTATTCCACATGACAGGCAATAAATAAATTTTCAGTGACTTGGAAGAGAAGGATCTCCAAATGCACATCAAGATGGGAGATGATCGAATTTATGACACGACCGACATTGATACCATTTCTTTTCAAAGGGAGTCTTGCTCCCCTCTCAGGCTCAAGGATGTGATGTATGTACCGGGTTTGAATAAGAATCTAGTTCTCATCGCAGTTGGTGGGCTCCAGTATTGCACCAATAATGTTGCAACTCCTGGGACTCCCTTCTTTACTTTTATCAACCCGGTTGTTCGTAACAAACTTGGAAGCGACGGTGCTGTATGCACAAGTACTAGCTTTTGCCGCAGCTGTCACTTGGTCAGCTGGCACAAGTCCGCTAGGGGCTTTAGCCAACTTCTATGAGTTCTCAAAAGACGCTTTTGAGTGATGGATGAAAGCTAACTCAAAGGAAGCTAATCTACTTGTGAAAAAAAACTGAAGGCCAAAAAGAAATGCAAACCCTAGCAAACCCTAATTCTACCAGCTAGTCCTACTGATGCAAAAATGAGAATGAAAACTACCGAATGAGATGCCATTGACTTCAAAAAGGGAAAATGCATATGTCTAGGCTACCTTTGTCCTGGGAAAGTATCTTTTGTATTTTTTGATGAAGTGTCGATTTTCACATGCATATGCTTGAACTATGCTTCACTGTGTAGGAGTGGATCAAGGGAGAGGAATGCTTGGAAATGGTTGGAGAGGTTCAGAGGTGGTCTAAGGAGTCCCGAACACTCTTCCCTAGAGTTTCACAAGGTTTGGCTATCAGGAAACCTCACTTGTGAGCTTCTACAGGAAGTCTGCAGGGGTTCTACAGGATGTTCCAGAATTTCTACAGGAAGTTTCAGAATTTCTACAGGATGTTTGGAAATCGGTTTTTAGGGGATGGATGAGTGAGGGAAGGTGCATGGGTGGATCTGGAGGTAGGATAGGGGTCTAAAAATGGCCTAAGGACTAGTGGGTGTATTGGTGAAGAGATGTAGAAGGCTAACTTGGCTTGAAGAAGGCTAAGGCAATGATAGGTAAGGAGGTAAGGATTCGTGGACAAAAAGGGTAGATAGGGAACAAGAAACTTAGCTAAGAGACATGACAGGTGGCTCAGATCATACTTTGGGTAGAGGAATGGATGAATGAAGATGCCCTGCACGGTGTACCTTGATAAAATCAACAAAGACCTACAAATGATCAAATTCTAAACTAGTCTAGCCTAACCATCAACAACATAAATGAGCAGTAACTTTATTTGGGAAGAGAACCTTGTACACCATCTATGTAAAGAAACATTTCAGATGTCCAAACCCATGACTAATCTCTGCTGATAAAACAAGCACACTAAAAGATTGCATAAACAAGCAAACTAGTGTTTTTGGGAGGTAGCACTGTTCCTCAATTCCAGCCCCAAATCCAATAAGGATGAGGCAAAACCAGGAGTGTGGTTGTCCCTTTTTCTTGGAGGTTCTACTGTTATTATCCTACCAAAACACCTAAACCAAAGTCATTCATAAACAGTGATCTATTCCAGCAACCATAATGAAATCTACTTCACAGAAATATATTTAAATGCATAAAGGAAAACAGTGATACGTAAAGGAAAAGTAACAATACCGAAAGGAGGTTCTAGGCTCTCAGGTTGGGCCCAACCCTGAGAGCTTTGGCTCCTATGAAAAACTCAGATTTGATAGGAAACCAAACTGCTTCTCATTATCCAAAAAGAATCATAATAGTCATGCCAAAAATGGCTACAAAGGAACAAAATAAAGCTGCAGCACTGAGGTGCAAAGTACACAATAGTTTCAAAAGTCTTTTTACGAAGGCTGAGGCCTCAACATTTATAGATCACGAGGGACCTAGCTGGCCTCCTCAATCTGTGGAACTCGGCTGTCAAACTGTGAGTCAAATAGTCCCTTTCTAAATGTTGATTGGCTGCCTTCTAGATTTGGTTTGGTGGTCTTTGGAGCTCAGAGTTGGAGCTGGAGATCCCGAGGAAGGGTCATTGAATGCCATAGGCACCCCCCTTTCAAGTCCTCACCTCAGGCTTGGCTGCCTTATAGCTCATGATTGCTTTGACTTTGCTCCAATATTTTTCAAAAAACCTGAAATAGACACGTGTTAACCACCTAGGAAAAGTGACTTCCCTTATTCGTACCAAAGACATAAACATACCAAAAATAATGCATAAACGATAGAAAATGATGGATTTGAACAAGGACTGAACAAGGAAAGTTAGGCCAAATGAGCCCAAATTGTTACCAATTTTGGGGCTCATCATCACCCCCCTGCTAAAAAGGTTGCTCATCCCTGAGCAACTAGTCCAGCTCCGCGTCTTTCATTGCTTTGATGGCCACTCTCACATCCCATGCTTCTGAACTAGTGTCCTCCACACTGTCATGAAATCCGGTCTTCCTCTCCACTTCTTCCCACTGCTTATGCTCCTCCTCTTCTGAGCCTCCTTCTAACAACCCCAAAAGCAAGGGTGGACTTAGCTTGAGGCCTATCCAATTGGCTTGGAGATTCTGCATAGACTTCTTGTAGAGAGGTACCGGTGCCAAAGCCTCCCTCATCCAAGTTGGAGTGTGATATTCTCGAATTTTGAGGCTGTGGGACAATGTGTTCCACCTACGGGTGCAAGCATGAACAAAATTGTCCCCTAGTAACCTCTCCATATCCTCGAAGTGTGTTATGGCCTGGGCCTGACGATCCATGTACTCTAATAAACCCTAAGAATTGGTTGCTAGGTGCTGGTGAGCAGATATCAGTGCTGTGGGGTCCCTTGGCTTTTCTCTAATCAACAGTGGTTCATGTAACTCCCGGTCCATGACATTCCTAACCTCAGCTGCTCTCTTCTCTTCATGGTTTAACCATGAAGTCATTGCCATCAGCTGCATGTCCCCTACTGTTGTGTTGGGGTCCCACGAAGTGATGTTTGGAAGGGCCAAATTATGGAGGTAAAACTCTGAGAGCTTGGCCTTATCTTCCGAGGAACTGGTGTTACATAATTCTGTGAACTGCTGGGGGTTTTGGATGTGAGAGATACCCCTCTGTGCCAGTGTATTGATTTGGAACTGCAGCCACTGGTCCCTTAGGTACAGGCCATAAGATTTGGCCAGCTGCCGACATTGTAGTGCTTCCATTGCCCAACTGGCCATGTAGGCTAGTTGTGACTCCTTTTCTTGCACCTGCTGTTTTAGGGATTGTATCTCCATATCTTCCTGCAGTCCCATTTCCTGTAGCTTCTGGTTGAACTCCTCAAGATCAACTTGCATCTCTTCTTTTCCTTGAGGCTCTGTTGAGGGATCCTTGGCTGCCATGTCTTTTTCTTTCCTCTATCCCTGCAGCCTGAGTAGCTCATTTTCTTCTCTCAACTTGGCTTGTTGAGAGCTTTCCACATGCCTCACTCTTGCCAATTCTCTTTGTGCTTCCTTGAGCCTTTCCTCTAGAGGCCCAATATCTGCTACTCCCTTAGATTTACCTATCCTCATCCACGTGTGGGTTCGTACCCATTCTTCTTCCAGTGCTAAAAACAGTGGCACTGTAAACTTTTGGGGAATAATTCTGCCTGCTTCCAAAAAGTTATAATAAGAGCCCAAGTTGGGTTGTGGGCTTGGTTCCATGATAACATCAGTTTTCTCCTCCTTTGGTGGTGACTTGGCTGCTCCCTCCTCCTCTTGTGGTGACTCGACTGCGTTCTCCTCCATCTGCTCTGCTTCTTTCAGCCTAGCCCGAGTTTCCTGTAGAATAGCCTCAGCATCCTGTAGAGAGGCTTTTGAGCTTAATTTTTCCATTTTGTCCCTCCATGAAGATGTTTTTGGGCTCCCCCTCTCATAAGTAATGGATGCTTTGGAGGGGGATTTATCCCTTGGCGTGGTAGGGGTATCCACGATAGTGATTGGTTCTTTGGATGGAGGCTGGGGTCTGCCAGTTTTAATTCTTACACTTCTTCTTGCTTTGAAATACAGAGGAGTCTCCCTTTTTCGTTTTTCTTTTGGCTTGGGAGAGGTGCTTAGGGCGGCTAGCACAGCTGCTGCCTCCCTAGCTAGGATTTTAGCCGACTTCTCCTTTTGTTGTCCTCCTTTCGGACTTCCTGTAGAAAGTCCTGTAGCGGATCTTTCTGGCTTCCTGTAGAAGCCGTTTTCAATTTTCCTGTAGAAATACTCTGCTGCTTTCCTGTAGGAATTCTCTGCTGCTTCCCTGTAGGAGCACTCGGCTGCTTCCCTGTGGGAGCACTCTGTTGCTTCCTTGTAGGAGCACTTTGTGCTTTCTTGTAGGAGCACTCTGTTGCTTTCCTGTAGGAGTACCCTGCTGCTTTCCTGTAGGAATCGAGGGCACAGTTTTAGCCTGCTTGGCCGAGGGGACTTTTTCTTTCATCTTGGTTGAGGTAGCCTTAGGGGTGCCCTTACTATCCTGGACTTTCTCAGTTCGTTCTGCCCTGCTCTGTAGTCGTTTTTCCCTGGGCGTTGGGGCAATCCCATCATCCTCTGTTTTGGCAGCTTGCTTTGTTGCTGGTGTTCCTTTTTGCTCCTTTTGAGTGTTTTTCCAGGGGTGTCTTGTCTTTTAGCTTTCTTCTCAGCCTGAGTGGGCTCCTTCTCTTCACTACTGGAAGAAGTGAGCTCCTCAGCGAAGACCCGGATGTCATCATCCCTTGACATATTCCAGAAAATTTCCAAGGAGAAACGGGCAGTGAAAGTGTGGAGTGCATCTTCCACGAGGAGCTTAATAAGCCCATGATGAGCTAGCTGGTCTGGTGTCCCTTCTCTGAGTTTGGTGGCACATTCAGTCATGGATTGCAAGAGGAAATATGGAATGCTCAATTTCTGCTCCGAGGGGAGGTCCATGTGGTGTCTGAGTTCTCTGAGCAGCCAAAAATTATAACCATATATGATGCTAAATCACCCCTCGCACTTGATATATTTCATAATTTGGAGGCTGACTTCACTCCAGAATGGTTGTAGGCTAGCCCTCCGAACTCCGTTTTTATCCTCTGAGAATTATTCTTCAGGCAATAAGAATTCTTCCTTAGCCTTCTTACCCAGCTTCCTCTCCTCCTTATCCCAAGGCATTCCCATTGGAAGATCAGTCACCCTGCTGATGAGCTGTGGGGTGAGTCTGAGGGTCAGTCCTCTGAAATTGACGACGACCAATGTTTTCGACTTCGGCTTCAGGGACCGAAGGAATTCTTCCGTAATTTCATCGTCATGCCCTTGGAGCTTGTCACAAAATGACATCCATTGAGCACGGGAAAACAGGTCTACCACCTCAGGGGTTTCCCATAACTTCTTTGAATCTGACGATTCCTTTCGAATGAACCCACCCGGCATGGTCAAATTCTGTGTTTGCGCTCGCAGACCGAGAATTCTGGGCGGATTCTCTCCTTACAGCGGAAAAAAAAATACCTTTGGTCGATTACCCTGCTGAATTTGCCTGCTCAGATGTACAGAAGGAGGATTTCGAGAATTTTCACTTGGAGCGCAGAGCTACGTCTCCGTTATACACTCAGCGGTATAAAATTTACAATTTTTCATTCATGCCTGAAGAAAGTTGCTCATGCAGATTACTACGATGATTTTAGCAGCGACACATATATAAAACTAGACAGAATTGCACTTAAATTTTCTACCCCGTTTCTATGTCGATTGCACCACCTTTGAAAAATTTTCTTTGTATGGGGAGGTTAAATTCTGCCTACCTCACCAAAATTCGCCACCCTCGACGTGAACAGTTTGCACTGCTTCGGATGCCGCGTTTCCTGTAGCGCAGTTTCCTGTAGAAGTTTTTTCTCGGCTTCCGGAGGAGTTTACGGCAGTGCAGGACCAGTCTGAGCGGCAGCATGATGCTTGAACAGGTAGAAAACTTCAGGTTAACCATTTGCAGAGGAAGAGGACGCACATTCGGCTGGAAAACTGTTGTTTCATAAATGACTACAGTGCATCATAAGTATCAACCGGCCGATTTCGAATTGCTGCAGAATTCATGGTGCGGGGTTGAGTTGTCCCTGATGGTCCGTTGGCCGACGTCATCGCAATCATATCCCAGCGTTCCCCTGACTGCCGAATTCTCTCCGCTGGATTTACCGTCGCCAATCTTGTCATACCTCCGCTTCTTCCCGACTGGACATTTCCCACGTGCCAATTATCCACCCTTTCAGCATAATTGATCCAGTTCAGATCCTACGAGGCCGCTTGACGGGCTGTGGTAGCCAGTTGAGTGCCAACGAACCTTGTTCAATCCGCCCATTTTCAAAGTTGTGCACATTCAGAGTATAGTTTATGCAATTGGACGAAATAAGGTTAGTTACTTACCTGTGCGGTCGTGGACGTGGCTTTTTCCAGGTTTCAAGACGAAGGATGCCGGATCTGTGTGCTGCTGCTTCGTGGTCAGGTGTTGGAGCTTCCCTGCATTGGCTGCTGCTGGCTGTGAGTCTTGGAGACCCGTTCCTCTGGTGGTGAACATGGCATGCACTGGCTCTGCAAGCTGCTGGTGTTCTCGTGGCAGGTACTCCAGCTGGATCAGCTGCTACAAGATTCCTGTAGGACATCCTGTAGCCGTTTCTCCTCTTGGGGTGCATGCTGACATAATTTGAGTCCAATTGCACAGGTGAAAGGTCTTGAGGTCGCCTAAACAGGTGAGTGCTCGAGCCTCAAAAGACCTTATTTCTGAGATTGAAAAATCACAATTTTCCTTATTTGAAAAACAGAGTTTTGGTTGCATGTGCAGGTATGCTTGCTCAGATTGGAGTGGCGGTGGTGAAAAATGGTGGAGCGAGTGGAGGATGGCAGAAAAGGGTGGTTGCATGCCTCCTCAGTCGACTTAAAGCTCCAAATCCTTCCCTGCAGTCAATTCTGGCCCGTCCAAAATTTCTACAGGAAGTTTCCTGTAGAAATACAAAACTTCCTGTAGAAAGTCCTGTAACTTCCTGTAGAAGGCCGAACCATGATCCGATTGTGCCCCAAACTTTGCAAAAATGAGTGTTCATGGTGGGTGTGCATGAAAGGCTGTCTAGTAGCTTGATAGGGACCCTTGTCTTTGAGTTGAAAGTCCTCCTTTTGTGTGCTATATACTTGCAACCTGCAACATTTTCAAAGATCAGCTTATTTTTCTTCTTGTTTCTCTTTTCTTTTTCCCTTTTTTTCTTTTTCTTTTTCCTTTTTTTTTTTTGAGAGACAGCAAGGGTGCCTCAATGAGGTTTTCACCCCTACCGCCTGCCTTGGGCGCCTTAAAAAGGTTTTCACCCAAGGATCTTTTTATTCCCATTCTCTCTTTTTTTTTTTAGAGAGAGCAGGAGCGCCTCAATGAGGTTTTCACTCCTACCACCTGCCTTGGGCACCTCAGAAAGGTTTTCAGCCAAGGATCTTTTTTATTGCATTCTTTTTCCTTTTCTTTTTTTTTTGAATATGAAATGATGCTCAGGGTGTGCCCAAAATAGAGGCAGAACCCTTCTCTATGACCAACACTGATTTTTCCATGGTTTTGACGAACTCTTGCCTCGAAAGAGGTTTCCTGTAGATCTTTAGTCGATGCCCATTGACAAGCATGGGAATGGCTTCTTCATCAATAGTTCGGATAAGGACGGAACCATTTTCATTACACCTTTCCACTGCATATGGTCCTCGCCACCTCGTTCTCAGCTTTCCTTTGAAATCCTTATGTCTGGAATCATATAGCAGTGCCCAATCTCCCAGCTGGAATTGTTTGTGATTGAGGTGTCGGTCATGCCACACCTTCCTCTGAAGTTGAGTCACTTCTGAGTGGAGGAGGGCCTGCATTCGAAGTTCGTCCAACCCATTCAGCTGCATTAACCTTTCTTGTTGAGCATGGCTGAGATCTAGGTCCAACTGAGCTGCTATCCTCAATGTGTTGTATTCAAAATCAATTAACAGCAAAGCTCTCTTTCCATAAACCAGCTCATAGGGTGTGAAGCTGGTTGTGATCTTCCAAGTGGTGTTGTAGGCCCAAGTGGCCTCAACTAGGTGATCTGCCCAATCACTTCTGCTACTGCTCACCACCTTAGTCAGGATCCCCTCCAATGCTCTGTTGGTGACTTCCACTTGCCCATTCGCTTGAGGATGATATGGGGTGGAAGTCCTATGCTTGATTTTGTGATGAGCAAGTAGGTATTTAATCAAATTGGAGGTGAACTGGCTTCCTTGATCGGTGACTATCTCCCTTGGGTAGCCAAATTTGTAGAAAATGTTTTCTCTTAAAAACTCGGCCACCTTTTCTTCTGTTGCTGCTTTGACTGCTTTGGTCTCCGCCCACTTTGTCAGATAATCTGTGCACACAATGATGTAAGACTTTTGCCTTGAAGGAGGGTTGATAGGGCCCACAAAATCCATACCCCACTTCTCAAATGGCTCAAGAGTCACCTGAGGTTGG
>APFE030339046.1:0-14479 GCA_000404065.3 Pinus taeda
AGAAGTTAGCTAGTTTGTAGTTCGGTTTTTAGTCATTTTTTAGGCAGTAGTTTAGCTCTGCATTTCAGCACATTTTCAAGTTTTCCTTGTGGATATTTTTGGAATGTAACTATTCTTTTGATCAATAAAGATGAATCCAGCTTTGCACCAGCTCTAATCTCTCTTAGGAGGGTGTAGATCTTGGGGTTGGGCCCATCTCAAGTGCCCAGTACCTCCTTTGTTTACCTTTATGTGTTTTTGCTGCATTCTTACAATAAAATCTGCTATTTAGATTTAAATTTTGTTTTGTTATTTATATTGCGCTTGATGATTAAAAAGGCTTTTTATGTTCAGATTGATTTGATAGGTTAATAACATAGAATATTTTTAGAAAAGGGCCATCAAAAACCTCTGGTCTCACCTCTCCCTCAGTTAGATCGTGAGCTGGGACAAAGGTGACCTTGCTGCCACCAAAAACACTGTCTTTTCTCCACCATGCAATTATTAGTGTTATATTTACATTTTCCAAAGTTGATATCAGTTGTGGTTGCATGCTTAGGTTCATGATTGCTCAGCTGCATAGTTACTTCATATGATTTCGTTGCAAATAGACTTCTGTTCATTTCCTTTGTTGTTATCTAGGTCAGATTAGGTCAAAGTAATTAGGTTCTTGATTTTCCAAGTCTTCAATTGTCAAATTCGAAAAATAACTTACAGAGTGCCTGTAATACCTCTCCATCCACTTGTACTCCATCAATCCCATCTGCTCCATCCTCCAACCCAGATTCTTGCCTCACGTTTTCCCTTTGCTCACTTTGCCCTAATTCCCATATTTTTGTGCAACATTGCTCCACTCTGCCTTGAACAAATCCAACCATCCTCGCCACTCTTCAGATCCATTCCCCAAGGCCGGACCTCCTCACACCATTATCGCACCTCCATACCCACTCCTTCATCTTTTTCCCTCCATCCATCCTCCAAAATCTCATTTTTGAACATCCTGTAGAAAATTACAGACATCCTGTAAAATTCCAGAACATCCTCTAGAACCCCTGCAGACTTCCTGTAGAAGCTCACGAAAGCGGTTTATTGATAGCCAAACTCTGTGAAACTCTCTGGAAGGGTGCTAGGGACCCCTTAGGCCCTCTCCAAACCTTCCCAGCCTCATGCAAGCATTTTCTCTCACCGATCCACCTCTGCACAGTCAAAAAAAGTGAAAGCACATGCATGATAATTCTGACAACTTATTCAAAAATACAAAAAGATGTTTTCTTCAGATAGTGATAACTTAGACACATGCATTTTACCTTCCTAGAAGTCAATGGCACCTCTGTCAGTAGATCGCATCCTCTTTTTCACATCAGTAGGACTAGATAGTAAATTAGGGTTTGCTAGGGTTTGCATTTCCTTTCCGCTTTTCAGTTTCTTTCCCCAAGTAGATTAGCTTCCTTTGAGTTAGCTTTCATCCATCAATTAAAAATCTTCTTCTCAGAGCTCATAGAAGTTGGCTTAAGCCCCTAGCGGTCTTGTGCCAGCTGACCAAGTGACAGCTGCGGCAGGAGCTAGTACTTGTACATACAGCACTGTCGCTTCCAAGTTTGTTACGAACTACCGGGTTGATAAAATTAAAGAAGGGAGTCCCAGGAGTTGCAACATTATTACTGCAATATTGGAGCCCACCAGCTGGTGGTCATGTGCATCAATTTTCAACTACATGTTCAGCTCCAGTCAGATTTTCTTCTTGTCTTTTCCTTGGTGAGTGTACCAAATGGGTTAGATCACATGTGTGCACACAATGACATTCATGTTGTTGAATTCCCTTGCATACGATCAACAACACTGCTCACCATGTCTACTCTATGCCAGCTACTAGGATGAATCTATAACTTGTCTGGGTGCAGTTTCATCCGTCTGTGCATGTTGCACCCCCTGATGTACCTATTCCTGCTACAATTCATTCTCTCGTCTGTGTAGCTCCTGTTCTTCCTTAAGTTGCTGCTTGAGCACATGCAACTCCTTCTATGTTCCATTCTCTGCCTTCATTTGATCTTCATGTCGCATCGTCACCTCATAGCCTGAGTGTCCAAAGTTGCTTTTACCATAAGTAGATCTGCTTGAGCTTGCAACATTGTTCCGCCTCTATGTTTTCAACAACCTTCCTCTTGCGTTCATTACATCTGGTATGCTTCCTTTAGCTGATGTTCGTGGTGCTACTTGTTGTGATGTTTCTGTTATCATATCTTGATGTCCTTGTCTACGAAAAACTTGATGTCTTCATTAGTAGGCAAGTTCATGGACACTTGATCGACTGCATCCCCAAGTGTGCTATGAACGGTGTCTTCAATTCTGCTCTCCTGGAAACCATTGTACTTGTGCTGCTGAGAGGTAGATGAACACCTGTGATACCTAGAAACATGGCGACACTCATGGCAAGAAATCTGTCAATCGAAAACCAAAATGAACATGAGAACTAACTTGCAAGATACTTGTGTGACTGATCATGAAGGTTGCACAATTTCCACCGAGAGGTCAGGAGATTGACTGCCAAGACTGCGGAAGGCACAGTCCGGGCTGTCTGGAGGCTGACTGACTACTAGAACTGTGTAATGCACAATCCAGCCTGGCTGCTGACTACTGGAATTGCACAATACGCAATCTCAGCTAGAAATGGTTGGAGGCTCAGAGACTTCATTGCGCAATTTTCTGGGTCAGCAGTCATTGTCCCTCAAAATTACGCAATGCAATATTGTAGGAGAGTCATTGGGAAGAAATGCGCATTTCCTGGGAGGAAGACAAAGCCTTCCCTTTCAGTATTGCGCAATGCTACCTTGGTGAGGCAAGGTTTGGGCCAAGGCTGCCCAGACCAGTTGACGGGCAACTGCTGAAAGCGAATGTGAATGTGAATGCATGCTGAGTGTAAGCATAAGTAAATGATTATGCATGCAAATGATGAATGACAGATTCAGAAACTAGAACAACATGCATGTGGTGAGGCGGGTCACTGAATCGGTGACCATTCATGAAAACAAGTTTCATGCATGCGACAATAGTGAGATGTTAATGAAAACTGAAACGGTGCTAGTACAAGCTAGTATGTATCAAAATGACAACAAGTGCTCACTGAAATCAATCAGACAACATTCATATGAAGCAAAACACAAAAGGCACCAGAAATACAACACAAGACATGGAAGACGAGCTTACCCCAAAAAAACTAAGATTAATGTGTCAACAAATCCTAGATGCGATGTGGGATGTTAGAGCTACAAGGTTGATGTGAGGAATGAGCTTTGCGGCATCTAGTTCATGATTTTTGATAAAATCGAAGATGTGACGTGCATGCCACAAATCTAGGAAGAGAAACACCTGGTGGGAGGTTTCCAAAATGATCCTTGCATGCAACCTCCAACTGCTAAAAGTATATCCCTGAACCAAGGGATGTCTTTACATGCTCTCTTGGGAGAAGTAGCCCATGCATGCAAATCGGTTTTGCTCAGTCCCAGAGGGAACTGATCAACTCAACTGTACATGCAAGAGGCTGCTCAACTGCTGGGAGAAAATGCACATTTCTAGAAGGGAGTTGGGTTGGCTGCCAAGGAGATTGCCAATTTCTGTGCAGAGAAGTTGATTTCTGCCCAGAATTGCACAATTTATAGGCTTAACAGCCCTGCTGGGAGGAATTGCAAAATTTTTTGGATGAAGCTTGACTGGCAGATTTGCGCAATTTTGGAGCCCAACAAGCTGCCAGACAGAATTGCACAATTTCTTGAGGGAGTTGCGCAACCTGCAGCTAGACCAAGTCCGGAGGAATAACCCATGAGGGAAATGCAACAATATCTGATGGACAGGTTGTCATTCTGCAAGAAAATCATTGAAGCTTGTGTACTTGACGAAGAAAGACATGTTGTTGTGAAAGGTTGGTAGGGAGGCTCCAAAATGAAAAGAATATTTTGGAGGGTGGTTGTAGCCTTTACAATAGGCTCCAAAGTGTTTTTCCAACCAAGGCTCTAGGACTAATAACTCAACCCAAGCTATTCTCTAGGACTATTAACTCAACCCAAGCCATTACAGGGCTTCCAAAGTGTTTGTCCAACCAAGGCTCTAGGAACTAATAACTCAACCCGCATCCAGAGGAGTATGAGAACCAACGAGAAAACAAAAGTAAAACCCACAACACCATGGCTATCCGGGAAATGCAAAGGCTAGGCAAAAACACTGTCAATCTAGGAAATCCTCCATTCCAATGACATATCATAACCAAGAAACCACATGCATGTTCCATGCATGCAAAAACTAGCAACAAAATCATACATGCAACTTGGTACCTGCAAGCAAAACCCACTCTAGTTGACGATCTCGATATCTTCTAGCACTTTCCTGATTTTCCTTTTCCTTCTTGCTCCAAATTCCAAGTATGCCACACTCCTCCAAGAGTGCTCCAAGAAAAATCTAAGTGTTCCAGAGTATGAGAGAGAGAGAAACAGAACAAAAGAGAGCTCCATGAAAACCTATCAATAAAAGCTTGCCAACTCGTCCTCATAAACCTTTTTATCAATGAGGCCTCTATTTTCTTCAATTTCCATTATTTTCCTTCAATTTCCTCCTCACATGCAACTTGTGACCTTTCACCTTCCTTTTCTCCTAATTTCATTTATTTTCATAAATAAAATGCCAATAAATGCCTTGTGCCTTTCCAAAGCCTTTGCCAATTTCTTTATCCATAATAAACCAAAGTGACACCCCACTAGGATGTTTTTCCCACCATTCAACTTGGAATATGTGTCCCGTGACTGCGGTCTTATATTTTTATATTTACATGGATTTTTAACCAAGGTTGTTATAGGAACCATATCACATTAAATATAACTCTACCCACCATTCTTAACAAGTAGTACCCATGGAGTAATGGTAAGTCATTTTGCTAGCTTGTGATTTCTCACGAGTTTGGTCCTTGCGAAGTGCTAACTAGTAGACCCCAACCAATTTTGGTCCAATTTTGGGTGTCATGTGGCGTCTCATGATTGGGCCATGTGTCACCTGATTATTGACCCAATTGTCCAAACCTTATTGACTATTTTTTCCAATGACTGAATTCCACTTGTCAACTCGAGATTGGCCTATCTGACCATCGTAACACCCAATCATCCTACTGATGTCAGCATGACATCATCATATGGACTGCTATGTGACATCTGTACATTTTCCAGTCAACCCTACAAGTTGACTTTTAGATGTTTGTCAAAAACTTTAGAACGTGATAACTTCCTCATACAATGTCAGATTTAGGAGATTCAATCATCATTGGAATTAGAACGGCGAGATCTATGATTTGGTGTTGGCTTCGAGAGAATTTGAGCACTTTTATTTTGAACATATTTTTGATTGCCTAGATCACCCATGCTTTGATTCTACTCCCTTCCTCTATGCGCACTACCAAAAACTGTACTTCTACCCATCTAAAACTTATCCCAACAAACAACCTGAGCACATTCTAGAAATTTACAATTTCTGGTAGTAGATCTATAAAAATTCCTCCTTTGGCTTGCTTAGTAATTCAACTGAACAAATATATATAATATTTATATCTTATCCTTACTAGATTTGAATTTTACCTTTGATGCACAATAAGAGTTCATTCACCACATCTTAAGAACCAACCAATAACATAGTGATAAGTCTTTGGATCGAGCCACATCACTAAAATGAGTTAAACAAATAGCATGAAGTATTCATACTAAGCCACATCATCAAAACAAGCCAAACAAACAACACCAACTCTTCAGAATGAGTTGCATCACCTGAAGGAGCCAAAAAAGTAGTGCCAAGTCTTCACACTGAGCCAGATCATTAGAATGAGCCAAATAAATAACACCAAGTCTTTGGACTGAGCCGCATCATCAAAATGAGCCAAACAAATAGCACCAAGTCTTCGAAATGAGCCATATCATCAGAATAAGCAAAAAAAATAGACCCGTCTTCAAACTAAGTCAAATCATTAGAACAAGTCAAACAAATAGCGCCAAGTATTCAAGATGAGACACATCACAAGAGCCAACCAACAAAATAGCACCAAGTCTTCAGACTAATACACATCACCAAAATGAGCCAAACAAATAGTGTCAGGTCTTCAAACTGAGCCACATCATAAGAACGAGCCAACAAATAGCACCAATTCTTCGAGCTACAAGGTTTCATCCCTACAACTAACTATACTCGAACACCTCATACTTTCCACAAAGGAAAACTTCGCATGTGTTTCATGTTCTTGATTGATGTTATTCAAACACAACTCGTGCCCCCATATATACATGACAGATCCCATGTTTTAAGGAACATACCAACTTATAACTTCCCATAGAACCAACCCCTAAGACTAGGGGGTAAGTGTCATTGGATGTCCATTTCATGATGTCACATAGGCCACATGGAGAATTCCAAGTGGACCACATATCACACAGAAACCTACCTATTAGTTGACTGAAGATTTTCATATTGACATGCCACCTGGAAAAATGATACGATGACATGTCATCATCCTTCTGCAACATCATCATTACTCATCCATGTCATCTTGGGTCAACTAGTAATGGCCATGTCTCACAGTAGGACAAGGCTATTCTGGAAGGGTGACCCCCTTGTTAATGTGTGGGCATGTTGACATGTCATCCATCATATATTAGGATTTCAATAGTCATATTTTGTAAAATATGCTCAAGCTTTAATGTTTTAAATAATGTGCATGTTCATGTGATATCCATCATAGGTTTCATCATAAGGCCATAGATATGCCCCTAAGATGCTCGATGTTTAAAAAATTTGGTTTTTTTGGTCCTCATTATCACTGCCAACTTCAAATGATCATAACTTCTCATCTGGGAGAAGTTTTTTCAAGTGTGATATACCCTTAGAAAGGCCCCCAAAGAGTGATATCCAACCATACCATCCATATACTCATTAAGACATCATAACTATGATAAAATCTCAATAAAATTCAAACCTATTTGTCTTCACTTAATGGAGCATGCAAGAGATTAGGCTATCATATTGTTTCCTTTGAGATATTGTTGCTTCCTTAGGCATCCCCTTTAACAGCAATGACAGTGATCGTCTTGACTGACAACATTATATGAAAAAATAAGTATGACGCTTGGCCTCCTAACAAAGCCCGGGTTGTCTCACTCAACAGGAGGTAAGCCATAGGCTTAGGCACATTTTATTTACATTTCTCTCCAAAAATTCTCGTTGCCTTTTGAATTAGTCATGTCACCGGATTATATTATGTTGTGGCCATGTCATCATCATGACATTAGCACTGACTTGAGTCCCTGGTAGGGGTAAAAAGGTTTGTTTTATTTAAACAATATGTGAATTATATACGTGAAAGAATGACCTACATACATTCAAATTAAAATACCCTCCCATGTGCAAGATTGTCTCGGTCAACAATCAAAGTTTTGATATGTCATTTACTTTGTATGACTACAAAAACCTCCCTTCCATATAAATTGAATATAAATATTTCTTATCAGTTGTATTGATCTCTGCTTAGGGTGCACCCATTCATCACCTATCATCATTCGTGCATGTTATCACTCACCTATCATTCGTCATGCATGTCACATAGAAATCTCAACACATTTTAAGTGAAATTTTGTTTTTCAGCCCCCCTCAAGCCCATGCCCACTCACTTACTTGTGGTGCATACATATGCCAAATCAAGGCTCCCTAACATAATGTAAGCCTTTCCATATCACACCTCAAAGAATTTATGTCCTTATAAAACTAGATATATATGACCTAAATTGGCTTTTTATACTAGTAGAACCATCCTTTCCATACCATAAATAACATTTGCCATCTCACACATGGAAAAAATGTTCTCTATCTCAACCATGCTTATTATAAGTTAATATGACAATAATTGGGCACATAAATTGTTATTGTTTTACACATGTCTATTGATTATCTCTGCTCCATCTCACATATGTCTATGGTCATTATTAAAAATCCAAATACTATCTATTTAGTTACTAATTCTTTCCCAAACACCCTCTATAAATGAAAAAAAAAGGATATATATATTTGATACATGTCATGCCATTTATATTTAACCAATGATTGAGGCTCTTATTAATTCATTGACTCATGGTCTCAACTAGCAATTCCTACGCACATCGCCATTTTTATTTTTCCTATGATGTTTCCACTCTTACACAATTGTCCCGATTATGCTTGTCTTTGTTGCACGCATGCAATTCCCGACCCTTTTATTATATGTTTCCTTGGTGTGTGTATACAAGGACTCTAACATTACAAAAACATGACCCTAAATACTTTATTTTTCTAATTTTCTTTTTATAATCAGAAATATGATGTCTTCATAATAAATAATTTTCTTTAAAGTCAACATGAGCATTTTCAACAGAGGCTTGAGGGGAAATGTAAGGGGATATAACAACAGGACTAATATGACATGGAGACAAAGTAGAAATAAAAAGATCAAGTTATTTTGTCACTTTGATGTAGACTCAGAGGAATTTAACCAATTAAATTAGACTAGTCACTCGTAACTTGGAACTCCCCCTCCTTCTACACTACATGCATCCCAAAACATGCCTCCACCTCACCCAAGCATAGTAGAGTTTCTTGAACCTCAAGCACCTTAATAGAATTTGGTTCAAATTGAGATATGGGAATCCAATCCCATCAAGTTTTCCTTAGGATTTTCTCATTCTCCCACCTTCTTTCACCACTCTATGAATCTTGTCATTGTTGCCCCTCAAATACCCTCTGCTCTATCTCATGCTACATCACTCCACACTAAGCAATCTCTTGACTCTCCTACATATTTAATAGTAGGAAATGTTAGAAATTAAATTAACAAAACGATGGAATGAATAAAATATTGTGGAAGCACAAACATAGAAACGCATAAAACAAGAGAGACATAGATATATGTGGACCACCTAGTTTGGGCTACGTCCACGAAGAAATATTCAGGCTTTCCTTTAATATTATCCATCAAAATGAAGAGTTACAACCTATAGAAAATCCACTGTAATTTCCTCTTTTCTCTCACATAGTCTCCTCTCTCTTTCTCAGACATAATAATAATCCACATCCACAATACAATTCCCTCATATAAATTGAGGGTTCTAAGGAACAAAAACCTAAATTAACATAACTTCTACCATCATATATTTCACCTACTGAACGACCTAGATTGACCCCTTGGACCACCTTGGAAGAAATAGTGGGGGGTAAATATTGCCCACACACCCTATCGGTGTCTGGAATCCAACCATGGCTGAAACAAAAAACCCTTGAACAATCACGAACATAATCAGGCTCCACACCCAATAGGAAAAATGCATACACCTATTATGCCTGCACACTCCCCTTGTGAGGCCACTTCCTCTTGTACTCATAAGGATGTCCCTACAATTGAAGGAGGAGAGAAGAGGGAAATTTCCTTTACAAATATGCATCTAAAGACATAAGGGAGGGAAAGAAAAAAAGAGAAGAGACCTTCCTATTGGGCTGGTCCAAATAGAGATTTGGAGCTCATTTTTCCTTTATGGTTTCTACTTTATTTTACTTACAGTATTTCAAACTTTGACATTAGTATACCTTGGGACAACACTTTATTATGACAATGGTACAAATTTTTTGTTGAGGATGTCTTATCGGAGACACAGGTGTGTGTGTGTGTGTGTGGATCATGTTTCATTTTATACACATAATTATTATGGTGATGGTATTAGCGATAATATCATATTTTATATTATGGAGCTACAAGGTTAATGTAAATACTTCATAGACATGGTTAGGGACTCCACCTACTTTATAAAATTATATTAAATAAAAATACAATCCCTCCTAAATTTCTTCTCCTGATAAAAAAGAAAAATTATTTATTTTAACATACAATTAGTTTAAAATAAAATTTCCCTCCAACTACCTAAAGGAGGTATAAAACTAAATTGAAGGCAAGGAAACAAAAGAGAAAAAAGCTAGTGAGGAGAGGTATGCATAAATTCTAGAAGTTATCATTTCTTCCCCTGATTTATTCTTTCAACAAGTACTAGAGATTACCTATTTTGGTGATGGCAGAAATCCTTTCAGGAGTGACAAGGAGTAAAGTGAGCTCACCTAATTTTTGGTCTTTTTATTACGGTTGTTATTGTTCCTTACATTAATTATTCTTGTTATAAGGTCTAGTTTTTTTTTGTACCAGTGCTAATGGTTGTGATTTTTGCAAATAATTGTTTCCCGGTCTTATCAAAAAGAGCCCAAGCTGCCCAGCACAATATTTTACTTTATTGTTTAAAATTTTGATGTTTATTGTATGAGTTTTGTTACATCGTAGACAATTTTCAAGTGATTTATGGTCCTGATTTTTGTAGAAATCAGCTAAAACAACAAGTTATACTTACAATTTGGTTAGTTAAATTAGCATTCTTGACAACTTATATCATTAGCATGCTTTATCCAATTAGTTTGTTGTGTATTTGTAATTTATAAGGTGGACTTCTTTGATATTTATGGCAGAAAGTTGTTATTAATTTTTATATCAAACTTTAAACGCATGTATGTACAATCTTATTGTTGATAGGGCATGATTTTTTAAGAAAATTTCCAATAAAGCGACTTTTTTATCTATCGCAATTTACTTTAATTTCATTAGGATAACAAATAGTGGTATATGTATTGTTCATATAGCTTTCTTTTTTTCGTTTGCTATACCTTTGTAGTCACTTTTTAGATTTTGTTGTATAGATATGCCATATATGTTTTCTTTTCTTTCATTTGTAAAAAACACATTGTAAACAATTGTAATATGACTTCTGGGCATCAAACGTTAGGCCTAGTCCCATTATATCACCATCCTAGTGAGATTCAAGGGTGTAGGTGGTAAAGATTAAAAAAAAAATCTCATCAACATACATTTGGTGACCATACTAGGGACATCAATTCTCATATCCCTAGTGCATTAATCAATTTGCCTATATGAATATTAAATCTCCTAATCAACCAAATCTTCCAAATCCAATTAAATAAAGAAATGAGTATTTCACATTCATTACTAAAATTCATCCTTGATAACACACATACTCTTGCTGAATTAAAGTATACTTGGACTATTATAGCTTGAGATAATGAATTGTAAGAGAGAATTGAATCCATAGAAAGGCATCTAATGGATCATGCCAATTGTAGATAGTTGGCTTATGAACGATGATTCTCATATTTCTATAAGGATTCATGGATAAGTCTTGAACATAAACCCCCAGACGAATTCCAAAGGTGAAAGTCAATTCTTGTCGCCCAAGCTATACTTCACATCTATCAAGACTTTGTCTATTATTCTAGGACTACTTCCCCCCTTGAGTAATCATGTTAGGAACACAATTATATTCTCAATCTACTCCCTCTTTCTCGCCTGTTTTATCTTCTATTCAAATTGGAATTATTTACTCTTCATTCAATCATTTTCACTCTACAACAAATTCCTACTAAAGTGATCAGGAAGTATAGACTATTTCAATTTGAAAAAGACTTGAATGCCACTTCTTGGAATGTGGCTTTTCCCCTGAATCTTACATTGGAAAATACTCATTTTCCTAAATTTAAAGATCACCTCCATAAGCTTTCAACACATGTCACTCTCATGGCTAATGATCACTTAGTTTCATTTTCCAATGCATGCAACAACATTGGTGCCAAGGATAATGATACACGTGTGTGATTGTTTGTCAATTCCTTAGAAGGAAGATCACTAGTTGATTTTTTGAACTCCCTTCTAAATCCTTCTCCACATAGATGAATCTTTTCTAATGGTACAAAACCACTTATAGCCAGCCTCAAATACTTTTGGATCTCCTTCGTCAATACAATCATGTTTCTTATACTAAAGGTGAGAACATCATATATTTCAATATTTGTTTCACTAAGTTATATAATCATATCTCAAATATCATTAGGCCACAAAACCAAGAAGCCATGATGCATTATTATAATACCTTGCCTCCCACTTACTACTAGTCTTGAGGGAAGAATCTCACCTTACATTCAAAATTTGTGGTAGCCCCATGTTAATTATAGAGAAGAAGATTCGGGTGTTTATTCTCTATTTACCGAAAAATAATCTCCGCATCTTTTCCTCTTCAACCAAGTTGATCAAGTTGGAAGAAAAAAATGTTGATAGCCTAGGATATTCCTTGTATATAGTTAGAAGTTATGTTGCACTACTCTTTCACTTTAAGATTTAGTATGTCAATCCAACGTATCCTTTGTTCTTCAACTCATGCAAGACATGAGTAATAAATTTATTTATTTTGAGAAGACAATCACATCACAATCCCATGCTAAATCTTATACTTTACCAACCATTAGAAATCCTCCGTAGGCATATCTTCCTAATGACCTTCTATCACAACAATTGTGTAACTTTTGTGAGGAATACAATGAAGAAAAGACCTATGAGGTTAAGAGGAGGGTGCAGAGAAAATATTTGGGAAAATAACTTATCCCAAGGTTGCCACCTTAGATTGGGAAGATGACATCAAAGTCATGATGACTAAAATCAGGAGTACTTTCATGGCTTGTAATGCCAAAAATAAACCATCCAGGAGTCTAGTAGCCTAAAAACCTCAGATGTCACCTCATCACATATGAATGTAAATTATGCCATCCCTCTCTCTTTGATTTCTTCTTGATTTAATATTTTAAAGAAGATGGCTAGTATCAAGGTTGATTCTACATTGCTTGATATGGTCGTTATCCTCGAGCAAAAACAACACTTGAAAAAATTTCTTGAAGGGAAAATACCTACCCCTATTAATATTCTTGAGAATCATCCTAAAGAGGATCCTCTAGAAGATAAAATAGTCATTGTAAATAATTATTTAAACTTAGTTAAAACCCCTCATTTTTATGTCTCGATGAAAGTATGTGATAAATCACTCATTGTCATCTAGCTATGGTGGGTCAAGGCCCAATATCATGCCTAAAGTTATTATGGAGGAATTAAGTCTACAATGTTCTGAAGAGAAGCCAAAAAATATGGTGGCTTACAGCAATTCTCAACAGATGGCCATAGGTGATATTAAAGATGTTACATTAGTATTGTGTGCTCATCCTGAAATCTATGGACAACCTATAATATATAAGTGATGGAAAATGCAAGTAATAAATTATCTATTCATTCTCGATAGATACTGGCAGACTGGGACAGGTGGATACTTGTCATTGGATGGTATGCACCTGACCCTCCCGCAACATGGTAAGAAAATCATTTTCTAGAGGGAAGAATCTCACCTTACATTCAAATTTTACGACAGTCCCATGTTAATTATAGAGAAGAATATTTGGTTGTTTATTCTCTATTTACCGAACAAGAATCTCCTTGTCTTTCCCTCGTCAACCAAGTTGATCAATTCTGACACATGAACTTCAATGGTGCATCCTTCAATGAAGGAAATGGTGTTGGTGTCATGTTATATTTGCATCTTGGTAAGACTTGAGGAAGCTCTACTTTTAGGCATAGAGTGAGCCCATAAACTAGGTTGTAAGCATTTGACCACTTTTAGTGGTTCTCAACTCATTGTAAAATTAATCAAAAGGGTTTATTTGAAAATTACGATTTTTTCCTTTAGAAAAAATAAAAAAGGGTTTATTTGAAAATTATGATTTTTTCCTTTAGAAAAAATAAAAAGGGTCTATTCTCCTTCTAACAAATTAATTAAGAGATACACTCAAGCTGGCTAGCGAAGAATCTCTGAATTAGTCTCTTTTAATATCACTCATACTCGCGGATAATTAAATGCTTTGTCATATCTCTTAGCTATGCATGCCTCAAGTTCCCAAAAGTAAATTTTACTCAAGAGACATGATTGCGTTTACAATTGCCATACCAACCTAATTTTCCTAATAATGAAAAATATTGGAAAGTGTTCTAGAATGATGAGAGTATTTTCTCATTCATTCTGTAGGAGCTTGTGGCCAAGAACGAGATTATCTCTCTTAAATACAATAAATATCCAAAAGGGATTTCTCCTCTCGTGAATTCTTTTTCCCCAATGATGTATCTAATAAAAGGGAGAAGCCTAAGGATTAGTAAAAAATAAAAATGTTCGAAACAATACTACTCGATAATGGGAATTCAAGTGACCCCAAAGTCTTACGAGTAACTTTCCAATGTCCATAGGATAAGAAAAAAATGTTTTTTGATTTATTACATGAAATTATTGATATCCTTGTTGGTCCATACAAACATTCTCATAATTTTCAAATTATATCTCCATAATTGTAAAGAAAGGACATGAATTTATAAATTCCAAACTTGATGGGGAAATGAAAAATCATGCAACAAATTCATTACCTTCTTTGGTAATTTTCCCTATTGAATGTATTCAACAAACAACTAAATTATCACTCACCAGGAAGAGGAATCAACATTATTGCTTTTGTAATGACTTGCATACCTCAAGTACTGAAG
>APFE030339046.1:22088-41091 GCA_000404065.3 Pinus taeda
ATATTTGTTGAGGGAGGCATACCCATACTTAGCACATAAGCTAACATTACATATACAATGATCAAGAATTTTTATCCACTTATGGTAAAGTGTGGATCCATGATTGGATGATTGTATGATCATAGCCCTCGTGCTTTGTAATCTTGCCTTAATCCTGAGAGCGTAGCCTAGATGGATGGAACTATATTTGGGATATTTTGTCTTGTTCACTCATTCATCCAATGTAGGAGTCTAACCATGCGAATAGAGGAGTTGAGGTCGAATATGGTAGACACCATCTGATTAACAGACAATGATGTAATCGGTTAACAGACGTGAGAGAAACCAAGAGTGATGTTAATGGCTCTCAAGGTATTGTAGTATAATCTATATGGTGTGAATGAACGAATTGAAGTTGAACACCACACAAAATATTTCGGTCAAAGTACAATGATGAAAACGTGTTGCCAAGAGCAAGGAAACTTGTCATTGATGTATGGAAGACCCAAGGTATTGAAATGAGAGTTTCTAAGTCAAATTCTTGGATAATGAGCTAATGTCGATAGGAAGCAGCCCATCATAGGAGGGCCTTGATGTATCACCCATAACCGACACGAAATGGATATCATGATTTGAGACAGAATGATGTTGATATGGAACTGGTTCAAGAATGTCAGACATGAATGAAGGCTTAAGAGTATCATAGCAAATATCAACTAAATGACTTCTCTTGAACATATCGGTGACACTAAATGGAATTGGCAGCATTGACCCAAAACCAAAATCAGAGCCTTTGATATGGTATGATGAACAAAAAGACAAGTAGATTTCCCAACCTAACAGCCAAAAAGATGAAGTGGAAGAGTGTCATGTTCAAGAGCGACTCACTGCTATTAATAAGGGGAGTACCCTATTTTCCCAATTTCCCCAACCATTTCTGGTCAGTACCTCTTTATTTTTTAACAAGCTTGAGGAGGATAACATATGCTTGATCTGTAAGTTCATCTTTCACATGAATCCCTCTGAGTATATTTAACAAACCCCAATAAGGAGTGGTTTGGTTCTATCATGTTTGATGAGTCCATTGTTAATTGATGCTTTTACGAGTCCAATGAAGGTATAGCTCAACATCTTTTTCATGTTTAGAGAGTTTGAAAAAATAGTGAAAAAGAAAACTGCAAAGGTTCATTTTTACAAATAGTCCCTTGAGTCCAAAAAGGAAAAAAACGACACTCAAGAGAAGCTCTTAGCCATGCTCAATTAAGGTATACCTTTTTCGTAAATAGTCTATCTTAGTCTAGAAAAGAGTTAAACTTATACTGAGTAGACGTATTTTCATTTACTTTAACAAGTTTGAAAAGACAAGTGATCGACAATATTTTCATGTTTTGGGAGTCTGAGAAGAGTTGAAAGATGACTCCTTCTAGAGGAATGAGTGGTATAAAGGTAGAAACTAGCTTTGGTCATGATGGAACTGCTCAAAACATGTACAATTCAAGAGGTTAGCTAGTAAGACCACTCATTGTAGACGTTCCTTAAGAAAGGGTAAAACAACTAGGTGAAAGCGTATGATTGGCCAAGCAGATGGTGACAATGGAATGAGAAAACCAAGGCTCATCTAGCAGAACCCGGCTGATAAAAATAGCAATCATGAGAGGTTGGATGAAAATGGTTTCGTTTTTACACAAGCTTGAAACAAAGGAAAACTATGCTTGAGAATACTTGAAGATGGTTTCACTTTTGCACAAGCTTGAAACATGAGAAAAACTATGCTTGCAATTGGTTTCATTTTTACACAAGCTTGAAATAGAGGAAAACTATGCTTGAAATCAGTTTGCATGCCCCCAAGATAATGACTAGATGTGAGCTACATGCCCCCAAAGCTTCATTTCATGTACCTAAGTAGACTACTAGTTACTAATAGGCAGATGGAATGAAGGTTCATTTACGAGATCAACTGAAAGACTTGACTTGGAATTTACAATATCTAATAAAAGACTTGAATTGGAAGGGGATCTGTTTCATTTTTTAATGATCTTGACACAAGAAAAGAATTATGCTCAAGGGACTTTGTTTCATCTTTTAACGAGCTTGACACACGAAAATGAACTCTTCTCATGACCTTGTTTAATTTTATTAAACTTGACACAAGAAAAGGAACTTTGCTTAGGGAACTTGATCATGACCTACAGAAGTTCATGGCTTCTAAGAGGTCATCATCAGATGGGAGAAAAACACTTTGGAAGATATCAAAGGATCCAATGGAAAGATCAAACTCTAATGACCCCAGTAAATGATGCACTACATCACCTGTTACATCACCAGTACACGCGGGCATGGAATAGGTTGCCACATAATTAATTTGTGGTGGGGGAGATACTACTTGAATATAAGGAGAATTTAGGGATGTTGGTTATTTAGGAGCAAAATTAGGAGCAACGAACAAAACCTGGTCAATGGTCACGATTCTTCCTTCATGCGTGAAACACATCACACGAAAGAGTGAAGAGACAAGAGCTCCCATGTTATAAACATAGTCACGCCCAAGGAGTAAATTAAAATCCAAATGGCTTTGGACTACCATCACATCGATATAGACATTATTTCCTCCCAAAGTAATAGGTAACTGAGGAAGGATCCCTAACGGTTGATTGGTTCCTCTGTTAAAATCCAACATATTCTAGGTAACAAGAACAAGCTACAAGGAACCAAAATATTCCAATCAGTTGAGGACATAATACTAATATACATGTATTCATCTATGACTGTGCTAGGTACGGGCATATTATAAGTCCATACTATGATCTGGAAGGTCACATAAGGAGGAAGATGATATCCTGCTAGTAGATTCCAATCAAAGGAAGTGACCATACTACTTGGAGGGGGTGTCATGGGAATGGGAGAACTTCCCCTTTGTGTTATGGGAATGAGAGAATTTCTCCCCTATGCCATTGGAATGGGAGGAAGGTCCCCCAGTTCATTGGAATCTGAAGAAATGAGAAGAAACTGAGCGGTATGAGACTCACTCTCTATGGGAAAGGTACAATCAACTAAAGGTGGAATCAAGTCAACCATTTTCTCAACCAATGGTTAGTCAGGAACACACTCATGGGATTCACGTTCAAAGAGAGTGGGATTGATTGGAGACAGATTATGATCAATCACTTCATCAACTAGTGTAGTATTAGGGGAAAGCTTCTGGTAACTAGTCAGAAGTCGTGACTGAGAAGCTGTTAGGTTTTCCAAAACTTTTGAGGCTTCATCCATATAAGTAAAAAGGTGAATAGGATGATTCCCTTCACATAACCTATAGGGAAAATTGATATTACCATTTTTCCTATGGACCTTATGATTACTAGTCGATGGTTTGTCGCTAGCATGATCTCTAAAGGCTAATGATAAAGGTTGATGTGATCTTGTGGACCACACTTCCAAGACATGTGGAATATTGGGACAATCTCTAAGAAGGTGGTTACCCTGACATAACTTACAAGGGGATTTAACTTTGAGGGGTTGATTGGAAGGTTTCTCTATACTAGTCGCATTGGTAGAAATGGTTGCTTAGTTTCCCCCTGCTTATTTTTCTTCTTCTTCTTCTTCGTCCTCTTATTCTTCTTCTTAGCTTCCTAGTTACTAGAATCAAGACTTTCACCAAGCAAGGAGGAAGAAAGGGATGAAGAAACAATAGGTGAAGAAGGAAAAGGTTCAACTTTAGGAACAACATCAGGTTGATGTTTCTCAGGTGGAGGATAACTTGGTTGAGGAGGAGTTTTTACATTTGGAACCAAGGAAGTCAAAAACAAATAAACTGGTAAACCAATGGTAAATTCGAGAAGGGACAATGTCTCCATATAAGGAGCCCCATATTTCCAAAATAAGGAAAAGGACCAAGATTCCTGTTAGAGGGGTTTCCTTGATTGGTAGACTCACAGACTATGTCCATTATTCTCAACCTAAGATATACTAAGGAGTTGTTCCACGGTAAGGATGTTGTTCCATGGTTAATTAATTGATTATAGAAATTAAAGACATAAAATAAAACAAAGGGGTAACTAGGAAAGAGGGTTTACCAAGTCACTGTGAATTGCAATATACCACCTTGATAAACCAAGGATTTACATACGTGCAGGCAATCTCCCTAAATTTTGTGTTTGTTGTATCACAGTATACAAGGTGGTCGACTCAGTTACCTAAAGCAGGATAGAAACCTAGTGGGGACTTCCAAAATATACCCGAAGTTACGTGGAAGCGCAATCCGTAGTAGTTTTTTCTAATGTGTAATCGTATGATGAGAGTGTTCCCATATACTTATCATGTGTGGAGCACCATATAATATACCCTAAGGTACATGGATAACAACATGATACACTTACGTACATGGAATGGGATATCACCCCTAGAATGAAATGCTGTAAAACAATGACATCTCCCACGTTTAAATACATTGGAACATGTATCTATCCTATACCTCTATGTGTGTCATTAAGTTTCAAATGCTCCTTAGGTTAATTAAGTGAATTTTAGAGTTTATCTTGAATTATGTTTCGATTTCAAGGCTCAAAACTCGATGTCACCTGAACACACCTATAATGCAACTAACATGAAAAAAGAACTATTTTCATTTTCCTTTAAACAATGAAAGACCTAACTAAATAGGAGAAGAATAAATCAATCAACAATGCAACAAACAAGTGATGCAACAATCGATCTCCTCAACTTCACTATTCCAATAAAAATCAAATCCCTATATGCAATGCAAATAATTTTTTTTCTTTTATTTTCTTTTAATGTTTCAAATGCAAAGAAACATATGAATGCAACTTGATCACTTATGAAGAAACCATAGACTTCAATTGTAATGTAAAAGTTACTTTTCAAATTCAACAATCAATCTATGCAAACAAACCTGAATTGACAAGAAGAAAGAAAGAAAAAAATAAAATCTTATCAAATAAGGTGATGACACTCAGAGGTGATTAACACTCATAAACAATTTAGCCCCCCCCCCCCCAAGCAATTGAGGGGCAATTTTTTTTGCAAAAACAAAAGCAAAAACACGTAATTTCACACAAGAGATTGACTTCTTGGAGACCATGACACACTCAGGGACAAAAGGAAAACTAGATGGAATAAATCATATCATAGAGCAAGGCAAAAGAGGTAATTTTTTGCATCTTACAGGGATCAACACAGGTGTAGAATGGGCACTAGTGCTCTGCAGCACAAGTGCATAAAAGGCTAGGGTGTGTTACAACGCTCTATCTCTTGACCAGGGGGAGTGTTGATGTAGATCTGGCTAAATTACGACACAAAAAATCAAATCAAGCGCATATAAGGGTCTTCCTAATGTCAATCAAGATCTGAGTGAAGCAATGAAGTTCAGTTCAAGAGGTGAAATAAGTTCTAAGGTCAAGGAAACCACTAAGGGAGAGAAATGATCCCCAGTGGAGTCGCTAATTTTTATATGGAATTTATGACTACAGACAAAAGTATCTTCCCTAGACCTAGTGGACTGGTTTAGAACAACAGAAAGAAAAGAGTATAAAGTTTCCTTTAGGGAAATTGAAGAATGGAAAGAGGCTTACTTAGAATCCATCATGAGCTCTTCTCTCCTCTCGACTTGTAAGCTCCAATCGTAGTTTTGATTGCTATAATTATAACCTGCACATACAATCAACACAAGCCAAAGATCTACGACATCTATGTAGCATTATCCAATTACTCTATTCAATGGATCAAAAAAGCATTGAAATATATGAATGTAAACATAACTTAACACATATAGGAAAATAATGTATTGTTTGTATTAAAATGAATAGGAGGGAGTTTACAACCAAGAATAGTAGTTGATCTTGTAGAGATCTCCCCAAGCTGACTTATCCTTCCTTGTCACAAAGCACATATCAATGTCACCTAATGAAAGAAGATGATGTCTCCTTTAGATTCAAGGCATGAACATGAGGGTATGATTAGTCTCCAAAAGCCAACTCTAGTGTCATAGATGGATCTAAATTTATAAGAGGGATGGTATTTTAGGAATTCTTATCCATTTACCAATCTAGGCATGAGATCCACTTAATTGGGGGGATGGGCTCAAGGGATAAGAGGTGAAATATCCAAGATACGATCAGATAGGATTCAAATTTCTTATCCAAGGTAAATGGTTGAAACAACTCTTGGAAGCTTCTGGAAGAGGAAGCTTCAAGATTCTTTTAATTTTTCCCAAATTTCTAGAATCAATGTACCTGCAACAAGGGACAACCTATTGTTGATAAGCGTTGGTGCAGAATGGAGTAACTTGTTGCTGAACACAGGTCCCTAAAGGTATAGGGTGCACTAGGCCTTAAAAGCATTGAAATGAAGTAGTCAAACCTAGAAACTCATGGATTTGGAAGATTCATGCTTAGGTATTTATGTAGGGATGATGACAAGGTGTTCATGAATGTGGATTGATCTGGTTTGTAGACCTACTGACCAATGCAACAAAGTGGCCTATAACACTACATATTAAGGATAAATTGTTAGGCTCGGTATTAAAAATGACCACCAAATTTATGGTCTTGATCCCCGAGACCACCATTGACTCTCATCCCTAATCCATGTAATTTTACTTGTATATTTTGCTAGTATGACATCCTTTCTTGTAACATTTTTTAAGCCATAAGATTGAAATATGCCTCACCAATACTAGATTTTACATGCCTAGTAAGCTCCTTTGTTTTATCTCTAGATATTTACATTCCAAAACTTTATTAAAACAATTTATTTCCACTTTGTGCGCTACCAAGTAATACATATAGATTAGCAGGTCATATGACCCTAATGGAAACACATTTTGGATAGCTTTCCAAGAAGGACTGCAAGCTTTCCGGTTTATGGGATAGGGGATCTGAGCAATAATCTTGGCCCATTTTGGATCAACTTTGATTCCACTCTTTGCTATGATTTCCCCAAAAGCTTTCCCCCGGACACCCCAAAAATGCTTTTCTTCAGGTTTAGCGATATACCATACCTACTAGCTCACTTGAATATTTTCTTCAGATGATAAAGATGATCAGATATCTTCTTTGAAAAATTTGTAACATCGACCAAATATACAACTATACTCTAACCAATTAATCCTCAAAAATTGATTTCCTTGGCCCGTTGAAAAGTTGCACCAACATTTATAAGCCCAAAAACATTCGCCTAAATGCAAATGTACCCCATTTTGTTCTAAATCTTGTCTTTAATATGTCAAGTTTCACTACTAGTATTTGGTTGTTACCTGAAAATCCATCAAGCAACGAGAAGATTTATGATCCAAATATGTTAGGAGAATCTGCTCCATAGATGGCATGGGATAGTTGTCTTTTTCAGAAGCCCGGTTCATATTTTTAAATTATACACATAAATATATTTCACCAGACTTCTTTTTGACTAGAATCAAGTTTGATACCCAAGTGGAATGACGAACTTTGAAGATTATCTAAGCATCCAACAACTTTTTTAGTTATTTATGTATCAGTGGTTCACGTGTAAGATGAACTTTCCTTAAATTTTTTTGGAATGGATTGAACGCTTATTTAATTTGTATCACATGTTGGATGATTCACGTGTCATAAGTTTTCAAATCATCATAAGTCCAAGAAAACACATCTTTGTACTTTTTAAAGAGACATATGAAAGTTTGTCTTTCTTGAGGGGAACAACATGTATCGAGATTAACATACTCTAGATTCTCCTTGGTTCCCAAGTTAATTTGTTCATGCAACAATGTATAACTTTAGTTCTTTGTGTTTTTGATTCCTCTAAACTGATTCTACAAGTCGTAGAGATTTTCTAACGACACCACGCCCTTAGGCATGGGATTTACACACTATGTGCTTTAACTCCTTGAAAAGACTTCTCATGTTCATATTCATCAATTTCCACATTCTTAAACACATAAGCATTTTCCCTAGAGTCAAGTATATGTTGGTTATCATTGAACACACGTAAATTAGTTACGTTGTCTGGGATAGAGGGCTTATAAATAATTTCAACAAAAAAACCATCTCGAAGTGGAGATAACCTAGCAGTTGCATTTTTTAAAGTGTTTGTGGTTTCATTATTAATACTAGGAACAAACTTAATGCTAAAAGCTTTAAATGAATAAATGAGCCTCCATACCTCTTGTTGATATTTTTTGAGATTAGGCAAAACACAATGAATGGTGTTTTGTACTTGATGCATGATAATATCTAAATCATAGATTACCTTCAGTGATTCTATTTTGAGGTTGATGGCCTTCTTCAACCTAAGTACGAGCACTTAATATTCTATGATATTATGTGTGCACTTAAACTCCAATCAGCCTCAAATCAAATACTTGTCCTTTCAAGGGTCAATCAGGATACAACCAATTGTAGCACCCTCTTGTTTCTTGGAACCATCAAAATACAAATTCCAAATGTTAGTAGCAACTGAGTTAGTTTCTACACTAGTAGTATTTACATCTATATTACAAAATTCCTTACCACTAGTTGGAGTGCAAGGAAGGAGTTCCAACTATGTATCTGACGGAACTGAAGATGGTTGCACAAGATAACACCTAAGATCAGTTTCTACAAAACAATTTTTGAATCTCTTGATAAAATCTGATTGGCTCATTATGCACTTCAAGCTTTGTAATGTTGTACTTCATAAGAGGCTCACTATCAACTTGAATCTGATTGTTCTTCCCCTTATAAGGAAGCCATAAATGGGACCAGTCAGTATCAAAATAACCTTGTAACTTACTGGACCAATCCCTATTTAGTAGTAACCCATAGGCATCTGAAATGTCCACAATATTAATTCCAATACATTGATGAACTCTATGATTAGAATATAATCAAATTATGACATTATTAAGTTCACTAATAGCTTGAAATTATGATATATCCAATTGAATAATTCTAGAAATTGTTTTTTCTATTTTGCATTAATTTTCTTAGCAACATACAAAGATGTCACATTTGTGGATGCACCAGAATTGACAAGATAATTATGGACATTGTAGTTAAATAATTCAAATGTTAACAAGAAAGGGGGACAAGTAGATCTTGCATTTATATTAGCAGCATTAATGATCGATTCAAGGATAGTATTGGACTTACTAGACAAAGATTTGGAAGTTGAAGTTGTCTAATCTAACAATGGCTTTGATGTGAAAGCTTGGATGATCAAGTCCCATTGGGCTACCAATTTTGCTCGCTCATAGATGGAAATATTGGCACAATATTTCTTCATATATTCAATAATGTTATACTCAATATCACATACTATATCTTCATCCTTGGCAGGATGGGATGAAGTGGTGAGTGGTGAAACCTTATTTGATGCATCGGGGGTGATGGACTTGTTTTTTCTACTCCCATAAGTGTTTTTAGGATGTTGAGCACTTCTAAATTTCATCTGCAAGCTCTACACTAGATAATTAGGAGGTAGAATTTTCCTTAGATATTGCTTCCTCTGTTGATCCACTTCCAACTCAATCATTGGTTCCTCGCTCCTAAGTTTTTATGGTTTAGATGGCTATTTTGGAGGAGCTTCGCCCATTGCAGCCTCACTACCACCTTCTTGCTCATTATTCAAAATGAGATAAAAAGTAAAAATTGACTTACCAACCCTAGAATTATCCTCCAACAAGGCTGCTTCATTTGCATTTTTAGTCTTCTCAAACTATTCCTTTGCAGCTTGTCCTTCCATAACATTAGTTATCATAGTAATTATATTATGTCTCCATTGTGGGAACTTCTTTTTAGAATGCACTTCTTGATGAAACGTACAATAATTTTGCATACCCACATCCTCAACATTGAATACTACATTATAATTTTTAGCAAACTTAGTCAGTTGATTGGTATTATTTTTTAAGAACATATTAAAGGACTTGCTATTGGTATATGCCTCACTTGACTTCCTTTTCAATTCAAAAACTTCAGTAGTTAGTTGCTTCAAGGACTTAGTCAAGCTCTCCATGTCAAAAGAATCATTTTCCTTAGTTTTACTTGAAGAAGCTTGAGGATTTTTCCTAGTATCTTTAGAGTCTTTAGAATCTTCCTGATCATAGATTACTCTGATAGATCTTAAGTCCTTTTCTACTGCAATATCTTCTGCAAAAGTTTAAACCAATGCATCTTTTACAATTCACTTCACAAATATAGAAATGTTAATCTGTAAGGCAGAAGTGTAGTATTCCTTAGTGATTGAATCATGTGGTTGGACACTTGTGGGGAACTTATTCAATAGGCGAGTAAACTTTTGATTAAAATATTCAACCTTCTCTTTATTCCCCATCTTTATATTTCCAAGCTCCTTTAGTAGCATGGTGGGATTCATGTCATCAACAAATTTCTCTAAGAACAACTTCTTAAACTCCCTCCAGTTATGGATCAAATTTGCTAGAAGTTTGTGGTACCATGTTAATTCTCTACCCTCAAGAGTGTAAGGAAATAGCCTATAGGAAACATCATCATATCAGACCTCGAACATTCTTAGATACAAGTAGAAATCATCGATATGGTCCTTAGCCTTTGTTGCTTTGTCATGATCATACATTTTCAAGAGCTTCTTTGGGTACTTTGGTAAGTGATGCAATTGACCCGGAAGAGAAAGAGGCCCTTGATCCATCCAATCCAATCGGTCGTTAATTGTTTTTGCGTTATCCTTCTCCTCTTCATTATCTAATTTTGAAGACTCTTCCCCTTCACTATTTAGATTTTCATTATCATCAAGTTCTTTTTTGTCTGAAACATGCATGTTCTCTTTGTCTCCCTCCAGATTTCCAATGTTAGGTGGTGGTGTGTTTCCTTGACTAATGTTCCCATAAAACAAATCAGTTAGATAATCCAAAGAAGCAATCACTAATTTGTGGATGGTTGAGACCAGAACACCACGATGAGTTATTTCCTTAGCTAAACTTTTGTGAGGGAGGAGTGAGACAAAAGGAAGCAATCTAAGAGATTTAGAAAATGGAAGAATGATAGGATGTAACTATCATAGTTGATCAAAACTAACCTTGTATGTGTTAGGGTATACCAATAGGTGTCATATGTCATGATTGACTTGATGAGCTCTGTAATATGTTCACACCTTTTATTGTTGCAAAGGTTTTCCATATTTTCAAAAAATCAAAAAAGTTAAAATGTAAAGAGGGTATACCTAAAAGAAAAATCAAAGGGTAAAAAGAATAAAGATGGTCAAAAAAATAAAAGAAAATGAACCCCAAACAAAAAGAAAGACCAGGAAAGTGTGCAAGTCTAAATGCCACTACTTTTTCACTTTGAAATAAACAATTGTGTGCAGCTTGTCACTTATGCCACAATGCATGAATAGTCAAACTGTTTAAACTTGGATCATTCATTTTTCAATTTCATGTTGTAGAAATAGAGAATAAATATTTGACCAAACAGTGTAATCTTGGCAGATAAGTAGATAGGTAAAGAAAATAAAAAGGAGCTCAATAGTTTAATCTGAGCCCTTGGATGTAATAAGTGTAGACTCAGGTAGGCTTGCCATGTAAAAGAAAAGGAAGATTTGATAAGGGTTTGCCAATTTAAGTGCACCCTAATAAAGAAGAAAAAATGCTAGGTTAAAGTAGGTAGGGTAGGTAGTTGATGTTGCAGAATTATATGTGATGAATAATGTCTCTAAATGTGCTAATATTTCCTTTTTCATCGCAAGGCCAAGGCATACACTACATTGAAGACATCACAAGCAAAGTCACAATGATTAACTCCCCTTCTCATTTTCCCTAATTATTCACTCATTTCCCCTAAAGACTAAGGTATTTGCTAAATTGGAGGGGCTCATATCATTTCTCTGACTTCTGGAGGGACCGGACCCTCGGCCCAATAACTTAAAAAAGCCTAAGTACTTAGAATCATCCATAAATAATCGTTCATTCACTTTTATAAGTCTTTTCCTAAGTAAAATCCCATTTTACTTAGGAAAAATTCACAATATTACACAAAAACCCCTTTTCTCACATTAAGCCTAAGTTAAATACATAATTGTAATGTTTTACTTGGCACTTTTCATTACATTGTCATATTAATTATTAACCTATTTAATCTATAACTCCCGCATAAAAGTTCACCCTTTCCCGTATTACTAAATATATATAAAAATCCCGAAATTTATATATTCCACCCCTTAGGTTAATTATAACCATAAATATGTTTTAATAGGATTAACTAGTTAACCTGTAACTAGATAATAGCCTACCCCCCCCCCCGCTGCACGAAAAGGGATTAATTAACCCTCACGATTAATTAATAACCTCCCCATCCATTCACAATTACCCTGATACGATTAATTAACTTGTTAATTATATTGGGCCCACCACAGTTAAACTTCGCCACACCACATCTCCCATCAGTCGTCTGATCGCGCCCCCGTCATCCGATGGTTGTTATTGATGTCGCGCGACCCTTGGTGACCACGCGTTAATGCATGATCACCAAGTGGTTTTCCCACAGTGCCTCCACCATGCATCGAGATATCTGTGGAATGGTTGGTCCGACGTCCATTACCACCCTTCTCCAAAAGTGGTTCGATAGATCCCACTTACCGC
Organism: Pinus taeda; assembly: GCA_000404065.3. Classification (NCBI taxonomy): domain Eukaryota; kingdom Viridiplantae; phylum Streptophyta; class Pinopsida; order Pinales; family Pinaceae; genus Pinus; species Pinus taeda. Next base: position 34,648 of record APFE030339046.1, read on the forward strand.
CTGCCTACTATGCGACAAACCATCTACTATTCAGTTCGCACCATATTTTGAAAGTTTGCCCATTAAAGTTCAAACCCCAAGAACCCATATTTTCTTGTCCTTCACCCATTCTACTATGTAAACTTATCTAACCCATCTGCGCCACCTGAAGCCTCTGTTAATCGATTCGAGCATGGTTTACCTCCCGAAAAGAATTATGGACTCACTCCACAGACCTTTCAAGCTCAAATGAAACCTTTTCGACCTCCCCTGAAAGCAAATGCTTTCTTAACAGTTTGTTTTGTTTTATAGATGATCAGAAGGCCACAGCCTTGGATAAAAAGTCTTAATACTAGTCATAAGACCTGTTTACTCCGAGATTGTTGTCAAAATCTATTCAAATAGAGATGGAAGGTAAAACGACACAGTAAAGAACATTCAAAGTGTATTAGTGTTAAAGAGTATCAGATTGAAGACCAAGTCAAGTAAATCATCTAGCATGAAGATAAATAGCAGGGAAGACAATTACAAAATAGAGCATACAAATTCATGTCAAAGTGAAGACAGATGAAAAAATAGAACGGTAAAAGTAAAAAGTAAATAGTAAAATTAAACATGAAGACATTAAGGATTAAACAAAGATGAAAACAATTTCACCTTCAACAATGAAGTTTATCCAAAGTAAAAGTGAAAAACAGATGAAAGGAATTCAAGGTTAAAAGATGAAATCAAAGCAGAAATGGTACATTTTTCAGAAATTTCTTGTTTAAGTCATAGTTTTGTAGAAACTATTGTCGCCAATCCAAGAAGTATTTCGAGAAACTAGAGGAGGGTTTTGTTCATAACAAGCTAATATACAAAAAAATCTCTCACTTTTTACACAAGTATTTACCAAAAGGGAGATACGTGCATGTCTTCACAGCCTATTTTTCAGTTTGTGCAAAATCCTATTTTTGACATCTTTTTGCAGAGAATATTGTGAACAGTTGGAGAGGGATTTTAGGAAACTAAGAGAGATTTATTTCAAAAAAATTCTTATCTACAAAAACCTCTTTCACGTTTTACATATCTATCATGGATTGAGATATACAAGCATATCATTGGACCCTAAGTTTGCAGAATTTCTGGGGCAGAATGCACAAAGGAAGGATGCAGTTAGTGACTAGGATGCCTCATCATCAACTAAGAGTTGCTATCAAATTCAAATTTCTCTTCTTTGTCACCATAAATCCATAGAAATAGTGCCAAATTGATTCATTAGTTTTGAATGTCCTTTATTTAAGTCTATTAATGTAAACAATTGGAGATATTTGTGAACTAATCTTGACATTTTTTCAAGATATTTTAGTTTACAATTAGTATAAGTACTTCTTCATTTGAAGTATTTTTGGTGGATTCTTTGACATTGCTGTAAAACTGATATTTTGGAATAAAAAGTGTTGTTGGACAAATTTTTCATGGCTGCCTGGATGAAGGATTGATGTAAAGGACTTTTCTCAGGATTCATGTGTTGGACATCAAGCAAATAAGTATCTTATATCTCATGTGTTAATATTTTAAGGTTTATTGTATTCACTATGTTTCATATCTTAACATAAAATGAAAAAGAATAATTCAGAAAGTGCTTCAGTGCAATCTGTCTTCAATCGTTTTTGTTCTCAATATTTTCTTCTGAACTAGCATAAATAGTGAATTCTTAATTGCTCTTGTTTTCTAGTTTATTCATTTTAATCATTTCGTAAAGAATTCTTAATTGCTCTTTATTAATGGTTAGTCATGTTCTACTCTCTTAAAGCATGTTGAAGGATTCTTAGTTGCCCTTCAACTCTTTTAAGCCCGTCCCATCCTTTAAGTCTCTATTTGCTCCTTATTCAGTTATCTTGCCCTGTGAAGCCATTCTTTATTGAGAAACCAAATCCAGTTGAGCCATTTTCCTTGACTCCAATAGCCCAATGGACTAAACTATTCAGTTCTACCCTTTTGCTATTGAACTTCACCAACAAATTCAAACAAAACCCCAAGCTCTAATAACTAACCTAAAACCTTATAAAACAAAGCTAAAACTTAAAGAGAGAGCCCTCTCTAGATACAGATTGGCTAGATTCTATATCTACAAGATTGGTTTGTGGTTACCTCGGACCCCTTTCCCCTTCTTACAACTTTTGGGAAAATCTGAGTGATAACATAGTGGCGACTCCGTTTTGGAACGAATAGTTTGTTTGTTACTATTGTTTACTTTATAAACTACAGACGGAGCCTGAAGTTAGCCAGGTAGCCTTTGAACTACTCTTGCTTTGCAATTGCATATTAGATGAATGCTGCTTCAGTCTATCTCCGGTCTAGTTTATGGACTAAACATCTAGTTTCAAAAAATTCGACCAGTTCCTCATGTCAAATAAATCTTTAAGAAAGTTTAAATCTCATATCTAAAGCCTCTTAAAGAAATCATAGAAGTTGCTTTGAAAATTCATAAAAAAAAAAGCAAAATAATCATAAAATACTCAAAATTTGGCTTCCTGGATAACTAACTTTTTCTTCAGAATTGTTTTACAGGTTTAGATCTAATCTATGATGGTGGACAGTGATCAGACACACAAAGATTAAAATCATCCACTTGGCAACTCCAAATCAATTCTACTATCAAGACTCCACTGGAGAAATGAGCCTGAAAGAACTGTGGGAAAAGATCACGCTTTTAACTTGGATTGTTATCCAAGACATTATGTTCTTTCTCATTGATAGAGTTTTTCAATGTATATTGTATTTTAGAGATGATTTTAGATTAAATTTTTATTATTTTCCTTTGAAAAATGTAGATATAAAGTCTCCTTACACATTTGAACAACGGTCTTCTAATTCTTATGAAAATCATTTTCCAATTGAGGAGAATCAAAAAATTAAGATTGATCATACAATCTATGTACATATTCCAATCCCTCATAAAGTTCTTGATAGATATAAACCACTCATTTTACCTCCTACCCTCCATGCTTTCCCTAACGATTATCCCAAGTATCTCCCTAGGTTTGATGGAGAGAATGGTATCACTGCCCAAAAACATATTCAATCTTTTGAGAATTATCTTAACTTATTTGAAGTAGATGAGGAGGATGTTAGTATTAGGCTTTTTGCACTTTCTTTGCAAGTCAAAGTCAAGAGTTGGTTCAAAACCCTGCCTGAGGCAAGCATCTCAAATCTCGAGCAGTTTCTCAAACTCTTCCTTGATGGATTGATAATCAAAGTCAATCTTCTTGTAATCATAAAAGAATATAATCAGTTAAAAAGACAGCCAAATGAAACAATACAACAATTTTCAAGCAGATTTAATCAAGCCTATTATTCAATACCATTAAATATAAGACCTCCCCCTGGTTCAGCTCTTTTTCATTACCCAAGAGCATTTGATTCAGAGATAGAATTTCATCTAAGAGAAAGAAACCCCTCAACAATGGAATAGATGCAGAACATGGCAGTAGATGTAGAAGTTAATCTGGAAATTAGAAGAGAAAAATTGAAAGTAGAGAGAGGAAAAACTCGACATTTTGATAAAGAAAACAGAGGAAATGATGTAGAAGATCACCATGAAAGTTGAATTTTTTGTTCAAAATCACCATGACACATTTGTTTCACAAAATGAAGAGGTTGAAAACCATGAACAAATTCCTGTTAATTTCAACTGCCATAAATCTGAAGATAGAGTTATAGAACCATATGTGGAGAGGCAATCTGTTAATCTAATGTGTATGTTTGATGACATTACTTCTTTTGATGATTTTCCCAAATATGATCAGTATGATGATAATTATGTTCTTCATATCCAAACTAAATTTACAGAGCAATCAGAAGCTAATTTGAGGAATAAGGAAGTTCAGGTTCAACAACTTGAAAAGAGTGATCAGCTTGTTCATTTTAGTTATGAGAATGAGGAGGAAAGTGCAGAAAATTTTGAAATCAATGAAGGAACATAACCATTTTGTTTTGCTTCATTTCAGTTTATTAGAGATAACTATCATGCAATTAGAAATCAAATGTCAACAAGTCTTGATATTAACTATCTAGAGGGCAATAAATTCTTTGTTCAAGACTTCTCATATCTAGATTTGCAGCCCCAAAATGCCATTGAATGTCAGGTTGTAGAAGAAGGCTTGGAAGCTAGAACATATGATCAAATGATCCAAGATCATTCCCTGCCTCTTTGTTTTGAATCATTTCAATTTTTAAAGGAAATGTGGTATAAAATTTTTAAATAAAACGAGGAGTAGCTTGTAGAAATCTATGAAGTTCCGTTTGAACCTATATGTAATAAGTTGCAGCAATCCTTCCAAGTTCTTTATGATCCAATAGCTGATAGGTTGAATGATGAATGCAATCATAATTTTTCTCCATTAACAGACTATGAGAGTCAAAATCACGATGATAATGGTTTCACCGGACAGACATTACAATCAGTAGAAATATCATCACAAAGAGCAGTTGAAAACATGCAGGGTGATAAAGATAAAAGTGATATTTCAGTTTCATTGCATGTAGGCCATACACAACAGATGTACAGTTGTTTGAATCAGTTCAAGAATAGTGTATATATTTTACAAGATCCTTTTGTATAGTTTCTAGATTCAACAAAGGAGATCGAGAATTTCCTTATCTTCTCAAAGGTTAACAATGCTATATTTGATTTCAAGATCTCAATTTTAAACACCAACAAGCACAAGAAACAAAGGTCACCAATATATATGATGCTTGAGTGGTTGCATTGGTTGTTTCATTTTACCTAACTAGCAGCTAGATAGTTTATTAGAGTAAGTAGGTAGGATTTCAGTTTGATTTAATTTAGTTTTAGTAGATTATGAAATGAATCCTTAAAGATTTGAATCCAATCAAAAGGCCTTAAGATCTTGATGATTTACTAATTTGGTTTGAAGGTTGAAGCACCTTTTAGTTTCAGGTCAAATCTCAAGTTGTGTAGCAGGAAAAGGTTAAAAAGATTTTTAATAAAAAGACCAAGGCTAAAGATTCCTACCTACGTGACAAGGTGCTCAAGTGAGATTCAAGAAGGGAGAATAAAGGTTTGGTGTTGATTGGATGGTAATATTGGAGTTGAAGCCCAAAGAGAAGGCCCTAAGCTTCAGAAGTATCACTGTCATATATACAGTAAAGCAATAGGAAAAAGAAGATTGCAGAGCACAGTCAAACTCATTCAGAGGCCATCTGATCTGTTGTTCTTGACTTTCCACCAGGGAAAGCCATCCCCAAGTGGAGCCACTGTTAGGCCCCTATACCAATAGGTGTCATATGTCATGATTGACTTGATGAGCTCTATAATATGTTCACACCTTTTATTGTTGCAAAGGTTTTCCATATTTTCAAAAAATCAAAAAATTTAAAAAATGTAAAGAGGGTATACCCTGAGAGAAAAATCAAAGGGTAAAAAGAATAAAGATGGTCGAAAAAATGAAAGAAAATGAACCCCAAACAAAAAGAAAGACCAGGAAAGTGTGCAAGTCTAAATGCCACTACTGTTTCACTTTGTAATAAACAATTGTGTGCAGCTTGTCACTTATGCCACAATTCATGAATAGTCAAACTGTTTAAACTTGGCTCATTCATTTTTCAATTTCATGTTGTAGAAATAGAGAATAGATATCTGACCAAACAGTGTAATCTTGGCAGATAAGTAGATAGGTAAAGTAAATAAAAATGAGCTCAACAGTTTAATCTAAGCCCTTGGATGTAATAAGTGTAGACTTAGGTAGGCTTGCCATGTAAAAGAAAAGGAAGATTTGATAAGGGTTTGCAAATTTAAGTGCACCCTAATAAAGAAGAAAAAATGTTATGTTAAAGTAGGTAGGGTAGGTAGTTGATGTTGCAGAATTATGTGTGATGAATAAGGTCTCTAAATGTGCTAATCTTTCATTTTTCTTGCAAGGCCAAGGGATACACTACATTGAAGACATCACAAGCAAAGTCACAATGATTAACTCCCCTTCTCATTTTCCCTAATTATTCACTAATTTCCCCTAAGGACTAAGGTATTTGCTAAATTGGAGGGGCTCAGATCATTTCTCTGACTTCTGGAGGGACCAAACCCTTGGCCCAATAATTTAAAAAATCCTAAGTACTTAGAATCATCCATAAATCATCATTCATTCACTTTTATAAGTCTTTTCCTAAGTAAAATCCCATTTTACTTAGGAAAAATTCACAATATTACACAAAAACCCCTTTTCTCACATTAAGCCTAAGTTAAATACACAATCATATTGTTTTACTTGGTGCTTTTCATTACATTGTCATATTAACAATTAACCTATTTAATCTATAACTCCTGCATAAAAGTTCACCCTTTCCCGTATTACTAAATATATATATAAATCCCAAAATTTATATATTCCGCCCCTTAGGTTAATTATAAGCATAAATTTGTTTTAATAGGATTAACTAGTTAACAGTCTAACCACCCCCCCC
>APFE030339055.1:0-16658 GCA_000404065.3 Pinus taeda
AATTAACTGTTATAAATTAATTAATATGATTAGTTTAAAATTTATTAATTAAATAATACATATTAATTTACATAAATATTACATATTATTTACATATTAACTATTAATATATATTAACTAATATTAAATATGCCAACCTACACTACACTATTAAATAAACTAACCTACCTTATCCACTCATGAATGAGTTTGAAACTAAAACTAACGTAGAGCTTATAATGAAACTTAAAGATAATGCCTTCAAACTTTAAAGTTAATGCCTTTGTATTTTATTATCGGCCATCGGCATTGGGAGGTGTCGGGGGTCTTCAACTTACGCACAATGCAAAATAAAATTCCCGACCCGATATCGCATCGGGGTAGATGTGTTATCGAGACTTCTAAATGAGTTTCCCGATGCGACAATATATATTCATTCTTTTTGTTTTATCGGCAATTTGTATCGGGGTGGCTCAAGGGGCATATCGGGGGCTTTTAAAATATGTTGCGAATAAACTCCCGATGCGAATAGAACTCCCGATATGATCATTTATTTATTTTTGTTTTAAATTTTAATTTAAAATTAATTATATAATATATTAATTAATTTAATTAATTTAAAATTTAATTTTAAACTTAAATTTTCATTTTTTATTTTGTTTTTATGAACATAAGTTTTTAAAACTATAGCTAAAAATAAAACTACAGCCACTTGAATGTTTGGTTTTTTGAGATTAAGATTTGATTAGAAAATTAGAGTGAATTTCTTAAGTCCCGATGCTTAATTATTTGGCTGCATAATGAAAAATGTTAGTAAAACCCTCTACGAGTTAATATTTAAACTGAATGCGTTATTGGACAAATTTATTTACAAAATGCAATATTGTACATTTTACGCAATTTTAACCGAGGCTACATAAATAATCAGACTTTCAAAGGAGTGTCATTTTCAAACCAGTTGACCAAATGAGGCGAAACAAGCGTCAATGAGAAGCTTATAAAAAATCAATTCTAACAAAGCAATCAAAACAAGAATCCAAAGAAAACTAAAAATTAACGAAAGCGTATGGAAATTAAAAATAAAAATCCAAAAAGGTGCTTAGCCAATTTTTTTTTTTATAGAAAGGGTCCCCATTATTTGAGTTGAGCAAGTCAAAAATGGGGGGTTTTGTTTTTACCACAACACATACCTAGTAAAAATGCTAATCATCAGGTTATCATAAAGTTCTTGAATGAGAATATTTTCACTAGATTTGGTTGCCCAACCAAACTAGTCACTGATAATGCAACAAATTTCAGGGCAGACGAATTGGTGGACATGTGTGAATCCATGGGAATTCAATTGGTGCATTCTACCTCATATTATCCTCAAGGCAATGGCCCTGCAGAATCATCTAACAAGAGTTTTGTAAGGATAATCAAAAAATTGTTGGAGGACAACAGAAAGAGTTGGCATTCCAAGTTTAAGTTTGCACTGTGGGTTGACAGAGTTACCGAGAAGAAGTCCATAGGAAATTCTCCATTTAAGCTAGTTTATGGCACTAATGTTGTTTTTACTATCCAACTAATTCTCCTAGTGGCCAAATTATTTCAAGAAGAACATGATGTAACAAATGACATGGTGAGGAGAATGAATAACCTGGTTCAATTACAGCAAATTAGAGAGCAGCTGGTTGAGAAGTCAAAAGTTCATCAGAAGAAAATCAAAGAAGCCTTTGATAGGAAGGTAAAAGTGGACAATTTCCAAGTTGGTGACTGGGTTCTCAAATGGGATGCATTGAAGGAAAAGAAAGGGAATCATGGTAATTTTGACTCCTTATGGACAGGTCTGTTTGTCATCACTCAAATTCAGCAGAACAATACCTTTATTATGCACAGTCTAAAAGGAGGTTCTTGAAACTTTATTTCATTTAAGGCTTTAAAGCCTTGATATTGTAAATATGTTTTTCAGCTTTTATTTTCTATGCAAAATAAACTCCATGCCCAATGGAACACTAGTAGATAAATTTTATTTTGGTTTTACAAAAAGGGAATTGGTTTGTGGTTCTTGAAACCTCATAGAGAGGCTTTCATCCCCAGAAGGAGCTAGTGTTAGCCCCTGAGGTGCAGTGCTGCTATTTTTAGCGAAAATGTCCCTTGTCTCAGCTCCAATGGCCACATCTCCTCTGCTCCGCTTTGGCCATAAGCCAAAATTCAAAAGATTACTCTCGCATATATAATTGCATCGGGTCCTGATCCAAATGGATCCATATATGCTCTCTAAGTCTTCAAAAGCTAGTAAAATCATGCCAAAGATCAAAACCATCAAAGGAGAAGAACCCTTAGAATGGCGAAAAAACACTATCATGAGGAAAAAACCCAAGGAAACATTAAAAAAACTGAATATAGAAGGTCTAAACAATGAAATGGACAACAACCATCAGATCTGGACGATCAACGGTCCAAATCTAATCAGCGGGTCACAATTGGTGGTGGCAATCGATGGATTGAGGGCGGACCATATAAACTTGCGATGGCAATCGACGAAGTCAACTAGGACCATCGATCAAGCGCGTAGATCGACGGCCCATGTTACATCGCAGGATCACTATCAGACAACACAACAGAGCGCTCACAATGGGCCCGGGGCATGAGTGATATGCGATTACGATCAATCGCATCGGCGGATCACAATCAGGGAAACATTACGGAGAGGGGCCTTGATACATGTATATGTGCGATGCCATTAGCCAGACCCGATAGCTATATAGGAATTATTGCATAGATGTTGAGATCTGCCAAAAGGCATTTGTTAATGTATTTTCGCATATTTTGTTATTTAACAAAATATAAAGTGACATCCCCGATGTGATAAAACCTGAACCCAAAGGGATTCGGGAATGAAAATACATAATATTTCAGATCCGCCAAAGCCATCTTTTCAGGATTTTTAGTGTTTTTTAATGTATTTCAAAACATAAAAGAATACCTTGGAAACAAAGTCAAAGAAACTTGAGATAGCAATTAAGGGCAGGCCCGATAGAGGAATAGACCATATTTGAGGGCTTCTGAAGTTCGAAATGAACTATGTTTTGATGGAATTTCACAGTATTGCAGCATTTCTCCATGTTAATAGAAATCGGCCATTTAAAGTATTTCAAAGGCCCAATGCACTCATCCAGAAAGAGGTCATGAGAAAGAGGGTGGAGGGATAAAAAGCGAAAGTACAACGCAGCCAAAACCAACAGAAGTGATCACGGAGCATCGCTGGCACGAGCGAGCCCCCCGACAGCGCAACAAATTACCAGAATGCAGTTACTCTGTTGTTAGAAAATAAACTTTCGAGCTCATGTGTCTTTAGTTATGGCATCAAGTCATTGAAAAGATAGAGAGGATAGACTAAGACACTTCGAGCCTTTGAGAGACGAGGAGCATTGTAAAAAATCCTATAAATAACTAAAAGTTAGAAGTATGAGGGGTTCAACTTTTGGAGACTGTGGATACTTTGCTACTCTATCTTCTCATCTTCATTCCAACAATATAAGCTTCTTTTGTTGTTACATGTTCAATTCCCATTTTCTCTTATGTTCTAAGATTGCACATCAATAGGTTATTCATGTTTTCTTTTGTGTCTAATGCCAGATAATTGTCATCTTACCTTTGTGTTGATAAATTAGATTTGCAAGCTTCATTTAATTCTTGTAGCTAGCCATTCATATGTGTTTATGTATGCATCTGCTGGTACAATTAGTATTCTCCATCTATCCATTGAATCTATAAACTATTGAGCATTAGTGGTCTAAAGCCTCGTAAAGCTAAGGGTGTTCATGCATGTCCTGAGTGAAAACAAAATTGAAACAGTCATCTGACTTGATCCAAACCATCATCCATTCCAATTGTTCAGAGAACAATATTGAAGATTTATATGTTACGAGGCATCTTTGAGCTACAACCTAGGAGATCTTCCTAGAGTGGTAACAGTGGCAATGCCTTAGCTATTTCTAGTTTAAAACACATCCTTTTCTCAACAGCATGCAAATCTTTACTTTAATAATTATCTTCCCTACAGAGAGTTAAACACAAACTTATCTGATTTCAACAATAAACACATAAGCTTAATTGCACTTATCTGAATTTGGCAGTATAATCTGTTAACTGTTGATTCAAGTTCAACTAGGAACATTGATTTATGCCCAACAATGAGACTCACTTTCAGGCCAAGTCTCCCCCCGAGATGTCACCACATGCGGGTTGATCTCTTGTAGAATAAAAATCTTACTTTTATAGATATATGGTCTTAACCAGACATAGCACTTGGAACTCTGTCTGTCATATCAAAGAAAAACCTTTTCTTCCTTTTGTCTCTTCCTTATCTTTGGTACACATTGCCCTCTTGATTTCTTCCCTTGATAATAAATCTACAAGGAAGTAGGTAGGGTTAGGTAACTGCCCATCCCAACTACCTAACATGTGAGAGTTACATAATCACCATTATTAAGACATTTGTCTCATGCACATTTTTAATCAAAATAATAAAATATAAACTTCAATAATAATATACAATTTGTTTGTTGCAGTAATTAAATATTTACAATTTACTGGGGACACCACATCGCCCCACCCTAAGATTAAACATCATCCCTATGCTTTTCTTCTGCAAATAAATTTGGAAAAGTTTCTTTGATCACTTGTTCATCCTCCCAATTGGCCTCTTCTGGCCCAAAGTGCTGCCACTGCACTTTAATTTGGGTGATAACTCATTTCTGCAACCTTACTTCTCTTCGATTGAGTATAACTAGATGTTCGACCAAGAATTTGCCTTCTGGTTCGACCTACACGTAGGAAAATTTTATTCAATTCTTTTCCTTGGCAACTTGTCTTTCCATCTTTATTATTACAAAAATTAAATTACCTATATATCTTGTGGCTAGGAAAAGCGACCTCATAGGCCGTTGGTCCGATTCGAGCCAAAATCGGGGTGCCAATTTGGAACATCCGCTCCATTTCAATGTACTTTTCTTGGCCCGTACCCATACATACAAATGATCTCCAATTTGAAATTCCCGGAAACTTCTCTTTCAATCAGCAAAGTTCTTTTGTCTGTCTTACACAACCTTTAAATTAGATTGTACGCTTTTAACCATCTCCTCCATTTCTTTTAACATGTCCGCCCCCAACATTAACTTATCCTCTATCCCACCCCAACTCGAAGGTGTCATGCACTTTCATCCATAAAGTACTTCAAACAAACTCATTTGTTGTGATGTGTGGTAACCATTGTTATAAGAAAATTCTACCAAATGTAGGTAGTCCTCCCATTTGGATGGTTGTTGCATTACGTATGTCTGTAGCATATCTTCCACTACCTAATTTACTCATTTGGTATGCCCATAATCTCGGGGTTGGTAAGAAGTACTTAAATGTAGCTAGGTGCCTAAACCTTCAAATAAGGTTTTCCAAAAATCTAATGTGAATTTTACATCACAATCAGAAATTATGACCTTTTGTAATCCATGTAATTTAAAAATGGTTTGCATGAATATATTAGCATTTTGTACAACCTTATAGGTTGATTGTACTAATATGAAGTGAGAAGACATGCTCAAGTTATCTACCACCACAATTATTGAATCATTTTTCTTTCTTGAATTAGGTAGTCCCGTAATAAAGTTGATGGAAATGGTTTCCCATCTCCATTCTAGAATAGGCAACAGGGGCAACAACTCGGCTAGGTGACTATGCTCTGATTTTACGTGTTGACATTCTAGACAACGAGCCGAGTATTCAGTAACTTCTTTCTTCACTACAGGACATAAATATTCGTTTCTAAGTGTGGTAATTAGTTTCTGATATCCAAGATGGCCTACATATGGAGTTTTATGATATTCTTCTAGAATTAATACTTTAACATTTTTCTAGTTAGGTAAATATATTCTTTGCTTATAAGTCAGCATGCCTTCATGATTTATTTTATATCTTAGTTGTTGTTTCGTTGTTGTTTAGGAAAAACTTTTACTACCATAAAAGTTTATATTCTGGATTAGACCTGCGTGCCTGCTTAATCAGCTCATTAAAGTGAGTTCGTGCTTCACTGAATGAGACTTTATATATAAAATGTACTTTTTGACTTAAGGCATCCGCAACCTAGTTTTCTTTGCCTTTCAAGTGCTTGATTTCAAAATCAAATATGCTTAGGAAATTGACACAATGAGCTTTCCTAGCATTCAAAGTGGGTTTTTTAAAATATTTAGTTAAACTATGATGATCAATCATTAAAATAAATTTCCTACCCATCAAATAATGTCGCCGCATTTTTAATGCATGTATAATTGTTGTTAGTTTTAAGGCATAGGCTGAATATTTTTTTTCTTCCTACTTAACAAGGAGGATAATATGACTATTGATGGAGCCATATTAACTGCAGATAGTCATGGTGACAAATTTCAGTGTAACATTCCTCCTTAAGTTTCCTAGTCATAAGCAATTACTTTGCCTTCCTGCATTAGTACGCCACAAACACCTTCCTTTCTAGCATCTGTACAAACCACATAGTCTGTATTTCAGTCTACAATGCTCAAAATAGGTGCGGTGGTAAGTAAATGATTAAGTTGATCAAAACTCTTTTGACATTCCATGGTCCACTTGAAAGTCTTTCGCTTGTTCTATAGAGAGGTGATGGGGTATGCTACCCTGGAAAAACCTTCAACAAATTGTCTATAGTATCTGAATAGACCCATGAATGACCTTATGTCTACCACATCTTTTGGTACTGGTCATTCCATTATTATTTTTATCTTTTCAGGGCCCACAGTAATTGCAGCCTTCATAATGACCTGTCTTAAATACTAGATTTGTTCCTTAAAGATATCATATTTATTATATTTTGCATACAACTAATGCTCTCTTAATGTTTTAAGAAATATACAGAGATGTTCTTTGTGCTCTTCTACATTCATAAAAATCAACACAATTTATCCAAACACTAACAAAATATATTGTTCTTGGGACACATGAAAGTTGTGAGGGAATTAGTCAGCCCCAAGGGAACCACACCGAACTCATAATGTACATAGTGAGTTCTAAAAGATGTTTTATCTTTGTCTTCCTCCTTAATTCTAATCTGGTGGTAACTAGAATGAAGGTCAATCTTTGAAAATAGAGTTGCACCCCACACCTGATCAAACAACTCATCTATACAAGGTAAGGGGTAGTTATATTTGATGGTCGATTTGTTTAACTGGTGGTAATCCATACACATCCAACACATGATATTCATGATGACCCCTGTGCCAACGTTCGCATGATGGCCTTAGGATATTCAACACATATAATCGATGGTGGAATACTAGTTGGATGCATGGTAGCACTTTATGGCAATCCTCGAGGAATTGATTCTAATGCATTGCATGTATCCATTCGGTGAAGGCAAGAGCCGACCTTCAGAGTCTTCCATTCGATTTCCATCTATCGTCCTCTTCTCAAGAACCATTACCCATCAACGACTCTCCTTGCATTGGGTTCATCCTATGGTGGTGAGGGAACACTTATCCTTATTTCATGCCATCCATGTTTCATTGTTGATGTTAAGTCTTCTAGCGACAGACTTCTTAGCCTTTCGAGCTTCAACTTTAGTTTTCTTACCCAAAGTCGAATCTTATTAACATAAGATTGATTAATTTATTTACTTGTAATGCCTTGCTCATGCTTTAACGTTTATCTAGATTTTGAGGTTCACAACATGCCATGTTGGTTCCTCAATGTTGTGGAAGAGGCGCGCATGCCACAACCTTGGCTAGGTAACGAATATTTACAGAGGTTAATGAGATCTCACTTATTGATTTACTAGGTTTCGCGAGAAGTTTTCTTAGCCTTTCGTGATTGAAATCTCTATGCCTTCCTCTCAAAATCCGCTCAAGGATTTGTATTGATACTATGTCTGGCCTCCGGGTATGTGGTTTTACTCCATAACTTTCCTTGTTCTAGAGCTATAGCTCTTGAGGCTTATCTTCTTCTTACATCGGTCTTTTGCCTAGGATTTTTATGGTTTATGTTATTTTTGTAAGCAGTTATCTGGGACCCGTTATGAAGACCCTATGACTGTGTCTTTTATGTGCTTCGGTTAGAAAATTCCCTTGACCTGCTTCTCAAGCTTTGGGTTCATGGTCATTAGTTTATTGTATGTTGAAGCTCTACAGATCGACTTAGTTGTAATTTTGAATTTCGAAATCTTTTTCCACCGAGACCTCTTTAGTCAAAGAGGGTTTGTAATCCTTCTAAGAATATATATATATATATAATATATATATAATATATATATATCGTTTGTTTTATGGTGATATCTACTATGTCAATGATTTAAGGGTTGTTACTTTAATCCTCAAATAGAATCTCTAATTCCTTCCAACATAGGTTTATTTATTTTTATGCATTAACTTGATTCGTTTTTTTGCACAGTGCTTGTCTTTATCTATTTTTCATTCGAGATTTATTTTGCAATCAGCTTGCAACTCTGGCTATGGAGACTATCTTCATGTTTCTTTGATTGTGTATAAATATGTATCCCTTCTAGCAGGTGTTATACAAACATATCGTCACCTTGATTATTTGAAGTCTGTATGGGTTTATCACCACATATACCAGCCTCCTAAGCAAGTCTCATACCTCATCCCTTCAAAACAAGCTTTGGAAATGAGAGAAAGACATAAAAAAAACAATGTAACTCTTGTTCCGCACTTTCTCTCACTTTTGGCTGCAGGACCGCACCTTTTATTCAGAATACCTGTGTACTTATATGCTCTGTATGTAAAGGGGAGGGTGCGTACTCATGTGAAAGTCAAAAGGCGCAATTTTTATCTTAAAAAACTCACTTTGGGTTAATTCTAGAGGTTTCTAGAAGGAATTTTGACGTGGATTGTTCGCTCCAAAGTGGTTCATGCATCCCAAAAGAGAAGGAGCTAATCCCTTGTTAGGAGTAGCTATCCCTTTGAAGGAGGATTCTATCCCTTTGAAGGAGAACCAAGTAACTGCCCTCCATTGTACTGTAAATTGAGGCATTGGGTTAGTGGCTAGAGAGGTTAGAAGCTGAACTTTTGAGGGTAAATGCTAGTGAAATCAAGACTTCCTATTTCAGCTTAAGAGGAGAGATCACATACCTTTTTGGCTTCATTGGGGAGTGAGTGAAGCTTGTCAAAGTAGAGGAGACTTCTTGTTGGACCCTCGAAGGAGCTTGTATAGCGTCAAGGCAAAGGTTGTAAAGTTCTTCTTTTGAATTAATACAATCAAGCATTTTTCTCAACAAGTATCTCATGTTATTTGTTTCATGGACTCCTTGACTTTCATGTTAAACATGTTTTATAATACTGGTTATTCAGGTGCTATTTAATCGTTTGCCTTGTTTGTGTTTGCAGGTTTGTGACAAATGAACTTACTTGGATCAAAGGAGCGAAGGCATCCCCAAACTTGCGTTGGACATGCGGTAGGCCTTAAACAAATTTGTTTGCCATTATTTATAAAGCTCATTTAGAGAAAGATAGTGTCTGGTTGGTTTTCTTGTCATTAGGTCTTCTTTAGATTCTAGGAAGGTCTATCTTTTCCGCAACATTGACTCATTCCGCGTGACAAAATAGCGACTCCGCTGGGCACTTGATTGTTTTCCTTGCTTTTACTTTGACCTGAGAAACTGTGTTTTTGTTTCTGTTTTTGGATTGTTGTGTGTGGAATTGGGTAGATTTAGTAGATCTTGGATTATTTTTTGTTTTTCATACTTTTGGGAGAGGACCGCACCCTCTGCTTGTAACACAGTGTGTACATACCCGCACTTCTACTTTACACACAGAGCGGTACCGCACCTTGGTAAACTGGGAGCGTGCGGACCCTGTCAAAATTTTGAAAATCTTAAGATTTTCTCTTTCAGTCAGCTTAGGTTTTGTTAATATGTTTTTAGCTTCTGCCCAGATTTGCACGTGACTTGTTAGGAACTTTTCTTAGGTTAATTCCATTGGCATTCCTGTTTAAGATTTTATCAATTGGGTGTTTTGAGTCTCTTTTTTTTTGAGAAATTCTTAATTTTATTTCCTTTTGTCATTACTTGGAGGTTTGTCTCAGTGTTTTCACAATTTTGCATCTGTTTGCTTTTGTTTTTGCTTATGTATGAGTGTTAATCGCCTTTCAGTGTTTTTATTTTTGATCTTTGGAACTCTCACCCAATTTTTTTGACTTGCACTTGATTGGTTCTTAGATTACATTAGAATCATCTTGTGTTTGAGAATTCTCTTGCATAGATCACATTTGCATAATTAGAATTCTCGTTTTCAGAATATGAATGAAAAATGCGCATAGATTACATTTGCATACTTTTCAAAGTGAATTGTGCATAGATTACAATTGCATAGTTTACATTCTGAAAAATCAATCATAGATTTAGATCATCTTTCTTTGATTTGAATTTACATATTTTTATGCTTGTTTTTAGCACACGAAAATAAAAATAAAAGAATATTTTGGAATTGATTTGCATTAGTTTTTCTTGATGAAATTAGTGCATTAGCGAATTTGTTATATTTTCTCTTAGTGATCATTTTTTGCATTATTGGAAGTGAATGGAAATGCTCTCCTTAATTTAGTTAGGATTCATCGAATTGATAAGATTACATTATCATATTCAATTGCATTCAGTTTTGGGTTGGGTCATAACACCATTGGTTTCATATCCATTTACCCTTTTGAGTAATAACAACCTAAATAACACAGCACTTAATTAAAATTTATCTAGTAATTTTTGCATTTTTAGCACTCTTTCCACCAATCTAGATTAGGCTAGTGTCTTAGAATAGGTTTTAGTTAACTTTCCAAGACAGTAAAACAAACAAGTAGTTGATCTTGTGGTAGGGAGAAAATCTAATTGTTACATCTATGCTCTGGGAAAGCTCCTCTTAAAGGAGAAGCATGAGATAGTGTCTGAAGCTGTGTGGGAATCAATCCTTCCTCATTGGGAACAACGCCAGATATTCACGTATTACAAACGGTAAACCTTGGATTAACCATTGTCGAGGAGCCTGGGGTCACTTGCTGGTAAACCTTTGTTTATGTCAAGGAGCCTTCAAGGGGATTGAGCTTGCTACTCTGCCCTGGTGTGCGTATCGGATCGTAGACTGTTCCCCCAGGTATATTTGTTTCTGTTGGTAACTATAGTGACCATATTCTATAGGATTCTTCCTAATTTGACGGTGGAGGGAAGATCCCACTGTACCTGGTGCAGACGTCGGCTAGACTCACTTGGATTTTCTGGGGGGTTCTCTTCACTCAAGACGGTTTAGTGGAGAAACTTGTGCCAGTCTATTCATTAAGCAGGTTGTCGGGGTAACTGTTCCAACCACCATTTCTGTATTGAATTCTGCGACATTGGATTTCATCACCAACTAGTGTATTCGGTACGGAAAGTTACTATTTGTGTGTGGTTTGACTCCTAGATTTGATAGCGCGTGTTAATTTGTTTGTTTTTACTTTTATAGACCATAGGTATGAATTGTGAATTTTAATTGTTAGGTGTAAATTGTGAATTGTTAATTTTAGTTTTAAATTGTTAATAAAATTCACTGAAGTTGAATATAATGGCAAATGTTCCGAAATTTACCAACCAAGGAACCCCTCTTAACGAGGATCCTAGTACTTTTCCTTTCTTTGGAAATGTTGGTCCTCCTTATATGGCTACTTTGTCATTACCTGGATTTACAATAGGTTTACCGATATGGTTATTTTCAACTTCGTTGGCCCAAGCTACTCCAATTGTTCCACCTCAACCGAATGCTTCACCTCAACAGAGTTCACCATCTCAACATCACCAACCTTCTGTTGACCCTTTACCTTCTTCGCCTAATTTCTCTTCCTCCATTTCTTCCTCTTCGCTTGGTAAAAGCCTTGACGCTAGTAACCAGGTGGCTAAGAAGAAGAAGAAAGGGAAGAAGAAGAAGAAGCAAGATAAGAAAGAAGTCAATCAACCTACCACGACTGTAAGTGTTAGTTGTGTTTAGGAAAACTCCGACATGCATCGTAAACCCAAATACCCTTGCAGGCTTTATAAGGGTGACCACTTCCTTATCAATTGTCCTGGTATTCCAAAGGTCTTGGAAGTATGGTCAGAAAGGTCTCATCAACTTTCCATTGATCCATCAACCAGTGATAGTGAGGTTCCTGGGAAAAAGGGTAAAGTTAGGTTTCCTTGTAAGTTATGCAAAGGGAGTCATCAAACTCACATTTGCCCTCACATTGATGAAGCCTCAAAATTGTTGGAAAACCTTACTATTCCACAACAAGAATTTCCAACTGGTTACCGTAGACTTTCTCCCAACCTACCGTCAACTGATGGAGTGATTGATCTAATTCCAAGTACAGTCGATCACACTCTTCCATTGGAGAGTGAAACTCATGTCACTCAGGTTGATGATCCATTAGTTGATCAAGTGGTCGATTCAATTTCACATTCGATCGATCCCACTTTCCCTTTAGAGAGTGAACTTCATCTCAGGTTCCTTTTGTTCCATCAGATTCCTCTATGTCGAGGGGCATTTCACGTATTTCTATAGAACCCCCTCCAAGTACTGAGGTATTTTCCTTTGATTGGAACAGACTCACAGAACCTCATCTTCCTTCCTCCATCCCTTTCCAAATAATTGTCAAGGCTGGTGGTAGGTACATGCATCACACACAGTTAGATGAAGGTGCTTTTGTTAGTATTTTATCCTCAACTCCTTGGAAAGCTTTGGGTTCCCCTCATCTTGTGCCTATTACTCAGAATCTGAAAGCTTTTAACAGAATCATTAGTGAACCTTTAGGGATCCTTCCTAATTTTTCTATTACCTTGGAAGGTAAAACTGTCAGTATTGATCTTATGGTAGTTCGAGGTCCCTTGGATTTCAATTTACTCCTTGGGCGAGACTATGTTTATGCAATGAAAGCTTTCGTATTGACACTCTTTCGTGTGATGTCTTTCCCTCACAATGGAAATATTGTGACTCACTTGGATTTTTTGGGGGGTTCTCTTCACTCGAGACCGTTTAGTGGAGAAACTTGTGCCAGTTTATTCATTAAGCAGGTTGTCAGGGTAACTGTTCCAACCGCCATTTGTGGATGGTTTATTTTTAAGGATTTTCTTTATTCCTATGTTCCTAATGAAAACTAAAGATTTATAATACAATCAATTCTTAAAAATGAAAGTAAGGTAAGCTATCATGATCTTTTTTAATTGACTATTATTAGTTACTATGTAAATGATAAAAACAAAGCTATCTAAATTAATGTTCTACAAAGATAATTACCTCTACTCTAAAAATAATTACTTCTATTCAAAGTTCAAATTCATAAAACAACCTAGATTAAGATCTACACACTACAATTATCAATCTTAATTGAAATATTGAAACAAGAGGAGAAAGAATAAGATCTAAAAAAATATAACTATTTATGAAAGGAAGGAGATTTATATATATAGTCCTATTTTAAAAAGCATGAAATGAATTGAAATCGACACAAAACAAATGAAAATATGATAATGAAATTCTAGAAAAATAATCAAATGAACTGAACTGAATACTAAGAAAATGAATGAACCTCAACTGTCTGCAGGGGTCCTCCACAAAAAAGAAGGTTTATAACTCTATCTCAATAGTTAACTACGCATCATATTCATGAAAATACTTCTTCAATTAAAGAAGAAGAAAGTCATGGAACTTCAAACTGTCAATTACTAATTAAATGTATGTCTGTGTGTCCCTAGTTTTTGTTTATATATATATATATATATATATGTATATAGCATTCGTGCCTAACGGTTCTGATATTTTCATGCCTTAAAAACTTAAATACAATCCTAATCTAGATGTTAATCTAATAATGGAAATTATAATGCTTCTTGACAATTTTCTATTTAGAAAGCAAATCATAGAGTCATGACTGAATTGAACTCTTGCTGCTCGGTTCATCCACACATTGACCTGCTCCGTTGACTGCGTGACTAGGAGATTTCCTTGATGATTTGGCTCTGGAAAATAGAAGGAGAACCATGGGGAGATGAATTCCTATCTACCCATGTGCTTCTTCTTGTCTAGCGTAGTAGAATATGTCAAACCATGGTGGTAGCTGTAGATTCATGTTAATTTCATAGCTATTACGATCTTTAACTAAATAATAAGAAAATTAACAAGTATGAAAAATAAGACATATGAGTACCTTACCATGTCAAAATATCTTATTTTGATGTCTATTGGAGTTGATAGTAATGATGAAAAGAGGAAAGATGGATGGAAAATGATGTCAAAAACAGAACAATCATGAGACTCTGCATTCTCCCATGGTGAGGTCTTTGCATGTCCTCATGCAAAACACAAAGCTAATGTCTCTTGTTTAATTATTGCATTTCTTTGGAAAGTTTTGCGAGTACATCCAACTTCATGTTTTTTCCCTTCTTTCCACCCACTGTCATCCATGTATTTTTCATGAGAATATTGTACTTCAGGTTTATGTCTTGCCTTTGTAGAGCTCTGTTTTTCTATTTCGGCTTCTTGTTCTTCTTGTACCAAAGACTTCTCTGTACGCGGATATTTTCACTCTTAGCCACTTGGATTTCACTCTATGCCTTTAGAGTTTGATTCTCCTTCTGAATGTACCTGTTTAGTGTCTCCAACTCGAAAAATTCTTGTTTTAAAACGTTTACTACTGAAGTTTCTTGTGGTTCACTAAACTGGACTTCTTCTTGATTTGAAGCTGATGTTATTGTTGCATCTCTTTTCTCCAGAGACTAATCATAATCATATAATCATATATTTTCAGCCTGCACTCTGAGGAGGTGTGATGAAAGTTTGTGGAGAAAGCCTTGAATTTTCCTTTGCTTATAGGTCAATATACTCCATACTTTTTGTAGGTTGTTCTTTTGGTTTTGGATCTAGTCTAGTACTTCTTCTTAAGTTTGTCACATGAGGCTTTTGAATTTTTTCCTTCTTCCTTTATATCTTAGGTTTCTTTGTGTAGGGTGTGCTCTCTATCTTTTGGTTGGCTTTCTTTCTTCTAGCATCCTTCTTGCTAATATTCCCCAAAATTTCTGCAAGAGGAATGTCATCCTCTGACTCCTCCTGTGACTGTTGGTTTCCTTGTTTTGTTGGTATTTTAGTTTTTCTTTTTCTTCCTCTCTTAGCCTTGTTGCTCCTTGGATGTTCTTGTTATACTGGTTCTTCAATTTTTCTTTTTCTCCCTCTCTTTGCCTTACTGTTGCTTGGTTGTTCTTGGTTATCTTCTTTAAAATGGTTCCTCACCAAAATATTTCCCAATTATCACCCACATTCTTAAGATGGTATTCAAGAAGGTTTTTAATGAGACCATGGTGATACATGGTATTTTCTTTAAATTGAATTTTTCTTTGGACATTCCCTGAAATATTTCTTAGACTATTGAGCAAGAAATAAGGAAGATTTGTCTCATTATCCTCAATAAAATTCATTAACAGTCAAATATGATAGAAAAACATGCATCTAAACCTCCTTCACACGTAACAAAGATTTGAATTATTAGAAGAAAATTTCTCCACTTACTTTTTAATGCTATTCTCGAGATGCCTTTCTTGAAAATGGTGGTATCCATGCTAGGATTCTTTAGAAAAACTTTCCATTCTTTTCTCTCAATACCTCTCTTCTTATACCATTTTTCTCCAATTTCAAGCAATCGAGTAGCTTCGACAACAAAAGATTATGCGTCTGTGAATTTTATGTCCCCTATATTGACTTCCACTCCATCAAAGGCTTTAGTGAAGAACTTGGTGACTTCCTTCTGGAATCCATCAAATTTCACTACAAATTCCACCCACTATGCTTTTTGCAACAATTCCCTTGTTTGAGGATATCCCTCCAAAATTTTTCTTCCTATTGGTTCTTTTCTCACTATAACTCCCATGGTTGAGAAGCTTCGTCTCAAAAGCTGACATCAGTCTAGTCTAGTTTGGCAGTATGAGATTGCGATATTGGACATATGTCTCTGCCTTCAGTCTCTCGTTCCTCATTTTGATTTCTTTGAATCTGTCTTTAATGTCTTTTTCTTTGTCAGCTCGCTTGACATAGGAAGAGATCTCCATACTCGGTTGTCTATCTACCAACTGTGTGTTGGATGTTGAGGGTTGTTGTGTCTCCTCTAATGTAGTTGGTTCTTTATTTTTCTGTCTCATTGCATCAGTGTCAATTATTTCTTCTAATGCAATGTTATCCTTATGTTAAAATACATGATTTAATTCGGGCCTTTTGCTTGGTTCCACGAGCTCATAAGTAGTATCCATGGCAGAGCTAGATGCCTCATCGCTACTCCTATTAGGGTTCTTCTCCTCATTTACTCAGGTCTGTATGACTAGAGGAATGTTCATTGGTCATCCCGGTTTTGGAAATTGCAGGAAAGAGTTATGATCAAATTGTCTCTCCAAATCAATAAGTGTATTCTCTAAGTCCACAATAGTGTTGTCCATGTTAGTCAAGGTGTTCTCCTCGGCCACGCCACCCCTGCGGCCTTCCGCCCCGTGGCCCACTGACCTTCCCAGCCGGCGGCCGGTCAATTCCGGGAATTGACCGGCCACCATCCGGGCGGGGAGGAGGGCCGAGGCAGCACCACCCCCTCCGCCCTCCGCCCTCCCGATCGGAGACCCGTCGATTCCGGGAATCGACGGATCGTCG
>APFE030339057.1:9174-47626 GCA_000404065.3 Pinus taeda
ATATTGTAAAAACATCTTAAGGTGAATGGTTAAAGCATAGAAATTGGACAAGTATATTTGTATACTTCTGTTTTAAACTAAAACAAATCCAGGGCTAAAAGGAATGGATTGATTGCACTAGTCATCCTTCTATAACTTTCCAACATATGCTGCAGTAAACAGATTGTAATTTGGGTAATTTTTCTAATTGCAAATGGGAACATACTTGTGTATTGGGAGGGTGGTTACGAGGTCCCTAGAAGTGGAGTAAACATATTGTAATTTGGGTAATTTTTCTAATTGCAAACAGGAACATACTTGTGTATTGGCAAGGTGCTTATGACGTCCCTAGAAGTGATGAATTTGAATTTTTCTTGGTCTTATATATAGTATTAGGTTTTTTCTCATGCTTTCTGTGAATGGAATGGGTGAATTTTATCTTACACCCACTAAGTTATGGATATGTAATTTCAGTAATTTTGATTTCAAAAGATATTTTAAAGAAATGCAATGATTTCATTTGTGTATTCAATAAAAACAATATTTTATAATTGAGTAAAATATTCGCCATGCCTGGTGACATATTCGCCAAAAAATTATATATACATATCATATTATTGATAAAATCGCCTTCCATTTTTCCTATATACCATGGAGATTCGCCCATTTATCATACATGTAAATTTAGCGGGGGTTCTTAAAATTTTCCCTGGAATGTACTAACTAAACTTGTGGTTGCAGGGGACCGAAATATGCATATAAACATTTTTTTATGATTTGATAATTGAATTTGGTGTATGATAGTATTTGATAACAATTGCAAGGGTTTGACAAGATTTAGCTTGTTGCGTAGACTTAATGACTATATTGGCTCAATGATTAATGATGATTTAGAACTTTGACATGATGGTTGATGGTCCATAGATATGTTTTGTCTTATGGATTGTTTGAATTCACAATGATAATGAGTTAGAGTTTTGATATGATTTAGTACTTGATGACTAATGATTTTCCTTAATGATAATGCTATGCGGGCATAATGACTTTCAGTGATTAATATTGTAATAGATTTTTGTATTCACTTCATATACTTTGGCACATATGTTGAATTATAAAAAGTTGTGACTTATCCTTGGTATATGCATATGCATCTAGTCACAAATCATGCTATGATGTCTTAATGTTATTTGACATTACTTAGCAACAAGTTGTTGACATAACAATAACAGTTGGATGTGAGCCCTACCTGACACCCAGTCTAAAGAATGTGTCACATTGATATTGACATAAGCTTTTATGACTTTGTCATTAGCTTTGATTTGGTATCTATAAGCTTACTTGGTTGATTTGACTACACAATATTGATTTGTGTAAGGATAAGCATACTGGTTTGGTTAAGTGTTATATTTGTAGAAAACATTTTATAAAGTAAGCTCCCTGAACCTAGTGTGTCCTCATTGACCATTACCTTGTGAAGTGAGGAAGATGTGAAAATCCAATACTCTACTTCAAAAGAGGTCCAAAGCATGAATTTGATTTTGGTTTTATACAATAATAGTCTATCCTTGGCAAGTAATGAGCCTTTAGTGATCAAAGTAAGAGGGAGTTGGCCTCTAAAGTTTGAAATGACAAACTATGGCATGGTGAGTTACTTTTTGAAGTTTAGAAAAGAAAAAAAAAATCTATATCGTAAAGTTATTGTAAAATGATTAGAAATTGAAAATGCAAATCCTTGGACACTCTGATTGAATTATGCACAGATATAGTTAGACCTCCCTTAAAAGATAGCAGTTGATCGAAGCATTGATGTTATTTGTGAGAACTCATTCATGCCTTCATATGTTTTGCATAAAATATGAATCAATTCATTATTTAGCCTCTTCATACACATGAAGTTTCCACGAAGCACTTTTTGCGATATTTGCATGGGATGATCATTGTTTTTGGTCTTAGACATTTTTCTTATGATATATGACTGCATGGATGTATTGATGTTGTTTAGGATCATTATTGATGGGATGAGCACATTTGGGTGTTGTCAGAGTATGATACCTGCAATGATACTTTTTGGAAGAGAATTTTGTATCTTTAAGAACAATTGAGGTTGAATATGATGTTATTGGCATAACTAGCTATGAGGCAAGTTGAAAAATATATTTGGAGAGTCATTTGAGCAAGTTATAGATATGATAGGGATACAAAGGAATAATATTGAGTGCGATCTGATTGGAAAAAAACCCATATATAGTTGGGACTGAGATATATTCATATATTGAGACAACGTTTCCATATGAGACAAGCTTAGGCTTGCGGTTGCCACCTCCCTGAGAGGGAGGATGAATAAAGTATCATTTTTGTGATTATCTATATCTTATACATATATATATATATTATTATTATATTATATATATATATATATATATATATATATATAGATATATATATATATATTAATATGATATTTTATTTTATTGTGGAACAATGATTAAGAAGGTATCAGATATGAGAATGATGATATGTTTCTAATCTATAGAGAGCATGACTGATTGAGAACACTGAGCCAACTCTTCCCCTTGTCTAAGCTCCCAAGGTGAGGAATTGAGATCGAGGGCTCCTCGGGTTGAGGGATATTTGGAAAATAGGATTGTAGATGTTTCTCCCCTATCTGTCACCCATAGGGTGTGTGTGATACTTATCTAATTTGAAAAGTTAGGTTTATCCCCCAATATTGGTCTATACAAAGTATAACCCAGTTGGAATCATATTCATAAGATGGGTTTATTGGGGTTATCCCTCCCTATCTGGCCAAGAGGTTGAGGAGGCTTAGGGATGTGTGTTCCTTATCTTTGGTAAGTTGAGAATATCACCCAAGCTCGGATTATGATACACGTGGTCTACCACATGACACTTGAGGTTCATTGTTGGGAGGATCAATGGGAAATATGATGGATTGAGATGTGCTCCCCTATATCACCTATTGCATGACATGGGGTTGGAGATATTTTTCTCCCTTGTGAGATTTTGGGTTGAAACTAAGCTCCCTGACGTGATTTCAAGCAAGGAAAATTATGATGATGGAAGTTTATCTTAAAGTATAGAAACCTTGGCAAATCTTACTAGTTGCTAATATTAAAATTGTAAAATGTTTGGAAATATTTTGTAAGAAAAATTATTTTTCTAATGATTTCATAGTATTCTATAGAACATTTTGGTGATTTTTAAGGTAAAATAATTGTATACTATAAAATGTGGGAAAATCATGTTTAGGTAAAATGGAAATTAGCAAATATTTTTTTTTTGGAAATAACATGGAAAATTAGCCAACGTACGAGTATTAGCCCTTAAAATTTCCCTAGTTTCAAGTTGATATTTTCTCCTTGATGTTCTTCCGGATTGAGCTATGTGTTGATGAAGTTTGTAGATTTGGCTTCCCGTTGATTTTTCTTGGGTGGTAGCATTGGGCTCCCCACTAGCATCGATTCTGGGTGGTAGTAGTGGCTCGCTGATGAATAGAGGTTGATATCCATCATATGAGTAGGGATAATCAAGAGATAAGTAGGAATAAGCATAGATGACCAATGATAACATTTGATGATGAGATACTTGAGATTGGATATGATTTTATGATTGGATACTTACGATGATTACATGATGTAGTTGAAATTTATCCCTACATTAGATGGAGCATTAATTTGGAAACTCAGTGTTAAATTCGAACCATGGGATGATATTCCTCTTTTCGAGATGATCGATTTTGATTCTTGAAGCGCTCAATTTGGAGAAGGGGAAGTGTATTTCTGAATTAAATCCCACATGTGAATATTTGATCAGGTAAACCTTAAAGAAAATTAGACACCCTTGGAGGGCTATAAATACAAGTGACCTCAACCTCATTTGTACATCATCTTGGGCCATTCTTCTATTATCCTTCTTGGTTTTGTCTTGCACAATTCTAAGGCATGTTCATAGAGATTGACTCGCAAAGGTTTGAAATTGCAGGGTCTGAAGCTTGCAGATGTGTTATAGGGTTTCGGTTCTCAACCACAGGAATGCAATAGGGAATTCTCAACTAAATCTGAATGCAGGTCAGATCATCTACATAGTTGAATCCTATCGACCACACACTAATGACATCATCCATGTAGTTGGGAGCTAGGATTTAGTTTTTCAATTGACTGATTTTTTCACTTATTGACTACAAAGTTCAGCAGTTTACCATAGACAATGATAGTTGATTACAAGCTTCTGAATGAGGTTTTTGATTATTGGCATTGATGGGTTCATCTTATGATATTGCTTAAATTTTTTTTACTAGCTAGTTATATGGATGAAGATATGGATCATTGTACTCTCTTTTGTTGAATCATTTAATGACAATCTAATAAGAAGAATAATGTGAAATGGTTTTCCCCACAGTGGGTTTTGCCCGGGTCTTTGACCTATCGTGCCGTCTCTATGTGTGAATGCTTTTCTTATAGTGGTCCTTTATATTCCGCTGAATTGATGACTATATTTTTCTTTCTATATAATTGCATATGTTATTGACTAATGTTGTAAATCTGAATAATGTTAAGTTTCTATGGGGTGATTTTAATATGAAAATGTTGAAATGAAATTATCAAAGAAAAGAACAATATAGCCCTAAGAAAACTTAGCATAAAAAATGGTTGATTTCCACTGAATTTTTGTTTGTGCAATTATTTCCTCTTAACGACCTGAAAACTTTGTCCATTATGTGTTTTATTGTAAATTATAAAATATTAGATTAAGAAACATATTATCCCATGTCTTTTTCTTAAATCCTAACAAATAGATATAAATCATTATATATTTGAGTCTTCTGCAATATAAGTATTATTGAGAATTTTCTTTTGAAACCAAACCCAAAGGACCTAAGGATCCTGAAATCTCTACAACTCCCCATATCAAATCCATAGAAAGAGTTACTTTACAGTACATGATTTACAAGACTTATATCCCATACATAGCTAATACAATGGACATTATATTTTTTCTTAAAGCACATTTGAGTAAGGAAATCCAAACGTAAAAAAAATATACTAAAAAACATAGTATCCTATTTTAGCCTCTTCAAAGTGTACATTGTAAGTAGAGGCTCCATAAATCGATCAGGAACCAGGAAGAGTCCAATGAAAATCCAAAGGAAGCAACATGTTTCAAGAAGGTTCACTCACACAGATAGCATTGGACCAAAAAGTATGATTCATATAATACTCATGAACATCAAGAGAAGGTGACCATGCACCAAAAGTCATGTTGCAAGAGAGAAATGATAACAAACCACCATATTATAGAGTAAAGTGCATGAATAAGAAAAAGAGATAGACCAAAGAATTAATTCATCCATAGTAAATAATAACCAATACACTGCCCCATCAAGAAGTAGGAAAGAAGAAACCAACATCCCTTTGAAGAAAACCAACCACAACCAAATCCAAAACTTAGTGCCAAAATCTTAATCCATCATATGTTCCCATAAAGCAAGAGATACCATCTTTAACTCTAAGGACTCCAAAATAGAACATGAAATCGTGAAACAGGTGAGTAAACCATCATAGAAACACCATAGTTGTAGGTTACATATTTCAAAAATTATATAGTCAAAAAACACCATAAGGACAATGACCATAAATCCTAATAATATTATATGATAGTAAGGATTGGATGATGATTAGATGGGGTTTCACCACGATCAATTGGAGGGTCAATGAGGTCATGTGAAGTAGAATCTCCCACCAAGAAAACTTCAAAACATCGTAAGCGGGAATCAACATCATCCAAACAAAACCTGATATTCTAAAGCATCTATTTTATGTCTTACAAAGAGGAGAAAGTATTATAAGTTTCAACTTGTTTATGTATGAATATCAAGCGCAACAAAATGAACATTTTTTGGTGTAAGACCAGTCAATTCAATAAATTAAGGCTTCTCTTCCTCAATATGTGCGGGTCTGGAACCCATTTCAACTCTTCATCAACCAATTTAAATTATGAATGATGAGGCCTCTCCCCTACCTCTTTTCACTCCAATAATAAAATTTCTCTCCTAACCTCTAAAGGAACTGAATAAAAAACTTAGCTATAGAGGCAAAGGTAAAAGGTCGAGCTCTTTTCATGCCAACGTTTCCTCCTCCTCTTCCTATACAAACCGTCCTTTGTCTAAAAGCCATGGAGACAATGACTAAGGATCTTTGGATGTAATATCTAAATAAAAATATACCTTCAAATAAATCAAAAGGAAGAGTTACAACACCATAACTACTAGACCTGAAAACTACCCAATCATCCCCCAAGCACCATACATCATGGCTAAATTCTTGCAACATATCTAGTTCCCTACATCTTAGAGACATGACATGAACCCACCACCAAGTAAGGAGTTATGTAAGACAAGGAACTATGATAAATGAGTTGGAACCATATGTAAGGAACTTGACATCGTCAAGGGACACTAGACTGAGAAAACAATTCACTAAGCAAAACAAGACAGACAATTGAAAATGTAAGGCATTAGACCCAAACCTCACAACTTTGTTAACATAGGTAACCAAAGTATGTAACTATTGTTAATACCAAAAATGATAAAAAAGAGGAGAAAAAACCTTCAAGACAACAAACAATTTAGCTAAAATGTTAGATTTTCCAAGAACATAACACCTATTAGAAAAGGTGACACTAAAAAATTGACAACAATGTACAAACAAAGCAAAGTAGAGAGACAAAACCTAAAATTTCCCAGCTAACAACATGATATTCCATGCCTCTCCTAAAGGTAATAACTCAAAAATAGAACCAATGCCAACTAAATAAGGGAGAACGAGGAACTGACCTCGCTTCCACACACATGCACCCATACAACTGCAAATTCACCATTTGCATGGAGGATTTAAGGCATTAAAACTACCCATTAAACTTCCCACAAACTTCAACATCCACCTACCACTTAATTATGCATAAGATAAAACTTTTGGGATAACACACCATCCAAAGCCTATATCGCATCCCCATCGAGGTTTATCCTATCTTGCTCAAATAAACCTTGGATAGCTTCAAAACCTTCCTCCAAACTAGAAATAGGCCAACTCATGACATCTCACATCCAGATCAAGAACACGAAATTTACAACCCATATTATCCAAAAAATATACAACCTTATTCCCCTATCATCTAGAATGATGGACTATGACATATTCAAGCCGAGAAACTAACTTGTTTATGCTTTCCACTACACCTTCCATTCTCCAGCTTTTCACAATTTTCATATGGGATCATCTAGTTAGGAGAGTTTGAACACATTGAACTTAAACTCACAATTCTCCATCAACACGTAGTAAATGAAATCTCTCATGAATAGAAAATTTCATACCCTTCTCCAAAGCCAAAAATTATGCCAAATTATTACTAATCAAACCACCACTTTGAGAAAAGACACACAATGTTGAGGAGGTACAATCTTTGAAAACACTTGCAAATCCGTGCGAAGGTCCTTGTTTGACGCACCATTAAAATTCAACTTTATGAATCCTCTTAGAGGAGGAGAATTTGAAGTATTAGAGGAGGTATTTTGGACCATGTGTTCCTTAACGAAGCTCATCTATTGATTCAAATGTAAATTCTGGAGAATCTCAGCCTCATTATTATTGGCCTTCCAGCCATCAGTAGACCAAAAGCTAGCAAGAATAGTTTCCTAACTGTTTTGGAGCATCACTTATTTAATCAAGTTTTATCTTCGAATTCAAGCTTCTGTTAGCCATAACTTGTTAATTTATGAAGATTTTTAGAAAAAAAAATCACATTGCCAATATTTGGTCGACGAGTTCCGAACCAACCAGTGTGGTTCATCTTTAGGACAAGATGAAGAGATAGATCTCAGAAGAAGGTTAAATAGGAAGACAGGTCATCCTAACGGCTAGAGGAAAACAACTAAATTTGACGAGGGTCGGAAATTTATATTGTTTATTAATTTATTTATTTATATTAATTATAATTTAACCAAACAACTATATTTGACTAAGGTAGGGAATTATTTAATTTGATAAATAATTAATAATAATTTAATTAATTAATTAATTAATTAATTTACTCATTCCCTTATTTAATTACTTATTGTTCTTAAATAAGAAAAATAAGTAATTAAATAAGGGAATGAATAAATTAATTAATTAAATAAATAATTATTAGCTATTTAAACGAATTGAATAATTCCCTACCCTAGTCAAATATAGTCATTTGGTTAAATTATAATAATATAAAAATAAATTAAATTAATTAATTAATAAACAATATAAATTTCCCTCCGTGGTCAAATTTAGCCGTTTTCCTCTCGCCGTTAGGATGACCTATCTTCCTATTTAACCTTTTTCTGAGATCTGTCTCTTCATCTTGTCCTGATGATGAACCACACTAGCTGGTTCGAAATGCGTCAACCAAATATTGGCAATGTTATTTTTTCCAAAACTCTTCATAAATTAACAAGTTTTATCTTCTCTTTTTACCTCGAAAGATCCTATCATTCCTTTCCTTCCACAAATTTGAGAGAGTGAATCCTTTCTCCAAGATCCAAGCTCCATTGAATATAGGGTTCGTAAACATAGAAAAGTTCCAATGTGCAATCAAGTTAACAAAATTATCTATTTTCATATTGTTAATACCAAAGATGAAATACAAAATAGACCACACTTCTTTAGAAAAACAACATAAAATTAATAAATGATGCATTGTCTCTTCATATGAATGACAAAAGAAGCACAAAGATAGCCCCTCAAAACAATTTTTCCTGATCTGCTCCCAAGTAAGAATCATGTACCTTCCCACCAACCAAAAGAATAGTGAAATTTTCCATCAATGAATTCTAGACCAAATATTTCTCCAGATAATATCTTTATCTAAACCAAGATGAAAAACTAGAAATATCCTTTATTGTGAACATCCCACTAGGACACAGGCCCCGACACAATATATCACAATCCTACGAGACTCTTATTTTCCTTTCCACTAATTCTTTTTGTAGGCTATCCCAAGGCAAATCTAGGGGTGAGCTAAGCCAATCTTCCCTCCTTTCCATTGATGCCAAAGGCAAGAATCTAGATTTTGCTTCAAAAAGTCACTAACCCTCCAGACATCTACACTACATGTAAATACCTTCAGAGTACTAAATTTCTATCACTCAATAAGCCTTGTGATGTAGGAGCATTCAACCCAAAGGGAAATTATTGTAAATAATAGACATAGGGGTCATGCATTTGTGGAATTAGTTTCCTAAATTCTGAGTCAGTTTAATATTTAGGCTTTTAAGTGTGATTAATTAGATATTCTCAGAATAAATAAATAAAACTAGGAGAGATTTTAGGCATAAAAGCAATGGATGTGGATCATTAAGGGATAAGTAAGCTTTTCTATTTTAGAACAGGGAAAAAGATGGAATAAAGCCTCAAGATTCTTTTTGCCATATGTATGCATTGCATGTAGAGTTTTAGAGCTTTTAGTCAAGTGATTCTAGATCATGCTAAGTTTTATAAATTATGTAGCCTCAAATTCATTGAAGATCAGAGAGAGTGAGAGAGAAGGAGTGAGTATGAAGAATAATAAGCCATGATTTCTCTTGTAAATATTTTATTTCTTAATTATTTATTCTCATATTTTTGTGTGCATATGGTTGGTGTGATCTTCAGTTAGTTTTATAATTTTTAAAAGCCTATTAAATGGAGATAAGGAATAGTAATTATTGAGCGAAAATTTATGTATGAATGGAGTTCGTAGAACATACGGATGTGTGAAATTTGCTGGTCATTGAGTTTTTGATTTGGTTAATACTTGAATTGCATTATCATATGCACAGCGTTTGAAGATCCCGGTTTATGCGGGCCACCCTGCATCAAGTGGTATCAGAGCTGGAATGCTCAGCTGAAGATATCTTTTTTCTTTTCTGAATGAGAACAGAAGGTTTGTTGAAAACTAAGTATGTTTTTGAATGTGTGATGAATGACTGAAAGGAAGATCAAATTTTTTTTATCTGATATGCAGCATAGACAATTGCAGTGGAGAGGATTGCAGAGAAGACAAGATCATGCAAGATCTTAAGAGGTGAGATGATTTTCTGAAACTTATGATTTAAGTTTATGGTTACAGAGAAGGTGGCAGTGAACCTCGCATTCAGCTGAAGGCTGGATAGAGAGGACAATTACAGTGTGAGGTGAGTTGAAGAGATAGCCTAGAGAGAGCAGAGGAGTGCTCAAGAGGTTCTAGAGGCAGTGAACCAAGTACTTACCAAAAGACCAGATCCAGAGGGAAGGATTGGTGAGGTAAGTTGCAGCAAGAGAGATTGTTGTTGGAGACGCTAGTACAACTCATGGTGAGTGAGAAACTCATGAGGAAGCAGTCTGCCAAAGGCAGAGGAAGTTTTTCTAAAGGAGGAAGAGGTTCAGAGAAATGCCACAGAGATGAGATGATTGTTGGAGTTCGAGAAAGAAAGATTGCAGAAATAAAGGCACAATTATAGGTACTGGAAGAATGGCTGCAAGAGCAGGAAAAGAAGAAAGGAAAATGGATCTTTCCACTGAAGGGAAGGAGAATGATTTGGCGACAATTGCAGAGGAGGTTGAGGCAAATTCTGATTGCCTTGTTGAAAAAGGGACTTAGATTTCTTGCACCAAAAATGAAATTTAAAGATTCCACATGCAGATCTGATCAAAGGGAAGTGCTGAAGGAAGCAGTCAAGACTAAAAAGTCTTGCAGTTTTAAAACTGATAAGTTGTGTGTGTTTGCAGGTGCAGAGGAGGAGATCATTGATAATTTCTTGAGTTATTGGGTAGATCCAGATCAGCTGGATAATGTGAACTCTTGTGTTTGTATAGCTGACAATTGTGATGTGATTACAGGTTTTACTCAAGAGGAAGTGCAATATTGTGAAACTGATACAGTACAAGAGGAAATTCTTATGGTTGCTAAAGAAGTGAATCAGTCTGTAGCAGGGATAAGTGAAGAAACAATTGAAACTATTGAACTTTATGATTTTGTGCAAACTAAAAGTTTATATGCAGGTGATGATGATGTGCTTCAGCGATGCTACAGAGAAATTGCATTATTAGAATATTTGTTGGAGAATCCAGAGTATGACAGGGAGATTACAGAAGAAAGAGTTCAGTGCAGTGAACAAGAGGGAAAGGAAATCATGAAAGCAGATGATATGAGAGGAAGACTGGTTGACAGTCTTGAAAATTTTTCAGAGGATTCTTTGGAAAGTTTGGATTAGCATAATGATGTACTGATAGTGGAGGAGGATTCAGAACAGTGTATTGAAATGCTGGCAAAGGAGTACAAGGCACTGAAGCCTTATATTTTTTATTCTAACAATTGTTTTGTGAGTACAGGTTTTATTGAAGATGCTGGAAAAAATTTGCTAGACAAAGAAATTGAAATGATGAGGTAGATGATGATGAAGGAATCCCGAAAGAAACCAGCAGTAGTGAAACAAAAGAGAAGCAGCAAGAGGAAGACAGCAGAAGATTGCAAGAGTGTAGCTAGTGGAGCAAAGCAACATGAAGTATGGAGACTTGGAGAAGAACAACAGACAGAAGCAGCGGCAAATGGAAAGTTGCAACACAAGATATGGGATCCAGGCAAACATAGACCTGAACACATGATCAGGAGATCATGAAAATTTTCTACCTTGGGAGTCTGATGCAGGAGCATTCAGCCCAAAGGGAAATTATTGTAAATAATAGACATAGGGGTCATGAATTTGTGGAATTAGTTTCCTAAATTCCGAGTTAGTTTAATATTTAGGCTTTTAAGTGTGATTAATTAGATATTCTCAAAATAAATAAATAAAACTAGGAGCGATTTTAGGCATAAAAGCAATGGATGTGGATCATTAAGGGATAAGTAAGCTTTTCTATTTTAGAATAGGGAAAAAGATGGAATAAAACCTCAAGATGCTTTTTTCCATATGTATGCATTGCATGTAGAGTTTTAGAGCTTTTAGTTGAGTGATTTTAGATCATGCTAAGTTTTATAAATTATGTAGCCTCAAAGGCATTGAAGATCAGAGAGAGTGAGAGAGAAGGAGTGAGTATGAAGAATAATAGGCCATGATTTCTCTTGTAAATATTTTATTTCTTAATTAATTATTCTCATATTTTTGTGTGCATACGGTTGGTGTGATCTTCAGTTAGTTTTATAATTTTTAAAATCCTATTAAATGGAGATAAGGAATAGTAATTATTGAGTGAAAATTTATGTATGAATGGAGTTCGTGAACATACAAATGTGTGAAATTTGCCGGTCATTGAGTTTTTAATTTGGTTAATAGTTGAATTGCATTCTCATATGCACAGCGTTTCAAGATCCTGGTTTATTCGGGGCACCCTGCATCACCTTGGTAGTCTTTTCTAGGCATAATCCCAAAACAAAGTTGAGCTACTTGCTTTGACTTCCAAAAAATGATGTTTTCATATAATTTTATGATTCTCCTATGCCCATAACTAGATACTAGAACCCACAATATAGGAATAGGATTGAAGTCTTTCTTCTTGCAATATACAAGGAGCACACTTCCTTATCTAATTTTTCTTATAAAATTCATCGCCCCCTATCACCCATTCCCAAAAATGTTTTGCTCCAAACGTAGCACTCAATATTGTTGGGTCTTGTAAATTCAACCCTACTGCAAGCTTTGGCTTAACAAGTGTCTCCCAAACCACTAAGGACCATCTTTTGGATTTATTTTATCCCCTTCAAATAAATTCATATTACCCTGAAGTGAAACTATTCCAAACTACTTTCAGCCCAAGCATAAGAGACATCTAATAAACTAGAAAAGCCTAAAGTACTATTTTTAAAGAATTAATCTTCCTATAAAATTAAGGGCTCAAAATGTCCAATTATTCACCATGTTTGTGATTTTGAAGATAAGATATTTTCCAATAAAAAATTCTTTAAGGATTTAACAATAAAGGAACACCCAAATATTTAGAAGGTAGTAAAGTTCTCTGGAATTAAAGTAATCGAGCTAAATGAACTTGAATAGATTCCTTGCAATCGAAAAAGAAAATTGTAGTCTTTTAATAGTTAATAATAGTACCTGAATCCTCCTGAATGATTGAAATCAAAGAAGAGATATACTTCACTTCTTTGAGTGTAGGTTGACCAAATAGACACACATCATCTAAAACATTTTGGTGACTGACTAAAATATATTCACCAAATAACCTCAACCTTTTTAAGGATCCCTTAGAGCTTGAATTATGAAAAAATATTTCAATCCCTTCCATAGCCAAAATGAATAGGAACAAATACAATGGATAGCCCTAACAAAACCCATAAGATGAATTCAAAGTAGCATACATAGATCTATTAATCATAATTGAATAAAAAGGAGTTGAGATAAGGAACCATATCTAAGAAATCCAATGCCAAGAAAATACGAGTGTGTCCAAAAACTATAGCAAGTAATCCTAGTTAATTCTATCATAGACTTTGGAAAAATCAAGTTTAACCATCATACCTAGTTTCTTTAGAGTCTTCAGAGAGTGGAAAATTATGAAAACTACTATAATACCATTTGAAATATGTCAACCTTCGACAAAACCAGTTTGTTCTAGACAAATAAGGTCCTTTAGAATTGGTTTCAAATGATTAAGTATTAATGTAGATATGAATTTGTATGTAGCATTACACAAGGAAATTAGTCTAAAACCATAAGGGCCATCAATTTTTCCATGTTTAGGAACCAAAGAAATGATCGTAGCATTAATGCCACCCCACATTGACTAGTATTTGAGATCCCTCTACTAACTCATGAATTGACTGATCCAAAAAGGACCAGTAGCCCTTAAATAAGCCTAATGTATATCCATCTAGGCCATGCACCTTATTACAAGGCATAACCATGGTTACAATCTCGAATTCCTAAAATGAAATTGGTCTCATGAAAGAAAAATTTGGCTCCTTACTAATTAATTTGGGAATGCAACTTGTCATTTTATTAATGGTTATCTGTCAATTATGAAAAAGGATCTAAGAGGACTTCCTGATTATATGTAGCATACCTGGGGGGATAGTATGTGGTACATAGGGAGGTACCCAAGGGAATAATGTAATAATGGGATGAGCCATAGTTAATAAATAAATTGGTTAACCTACATCATGTAAGGGACCACAAGTAGTTAGCAATAATGTAATAATTTTAAAAATATTTGTGGAAAAATCTTGTTATCAGTTTTGAAACCAATGTTTCGAACTAACTAAGTGAGTCCATCATCAGGGCAATGTGATCTGCATTTTGAGAAGAGAAAGCATGAAAGCATGGAGAAATTAATAGTTAATAGTTAATTTGAGAGAAATATTTAATGTTGGCTTTATAATATATATATATATATATATATATATATATATATATATATATATATTATATATATATATATATATATATTATATATATATATATATATATATATATAAGTTATAACCTAAGTTGAATTTTTTGATTTATTAGTGATATTGTATATAAATATACAAATATTAGATATGACAAATTTGAAAAAAAAATAAAAAATTCCTTGATAATTATATATTTAAATTTAAAGTTAATGTTGATGGTTTATTTATTCATACTTTAATTAATTTCATTTAAATGAGAAACCTAAATAGGGTATTAATTATGATTAGGTTTAATTTTAATTATTTATGAGTGTTGTTAATTATTTAATATTATATCTATATATATATATATATATATATATTATATATATATATATATATATATATATATATATATATATATATATATATATATATATCTATTATTTATTTAATTTAATAAGGGTTTTCGAGGTATTACTTAGTTTTAGCCCATCATCTATGTTCATGTTGTTGTAAGATTTCTCAATTTCAATGGCCTCTTTCACCCTTCTTTTTAAATAATGGTCCTCTTTGTGAATTAATTTTGCCTATTCCATGCAAATATAGTGTGAGGAAGAACATGAATGCTCTTCTAGGGCTGATTTTTCCAACCTATTTCTTGCAATATCATTAATGTGTTCTTTTAACCTTATGCCCACTGATCTCCCTGTTTCACCTATATACACCTTTCCACATGAGAAGGGAATAGAGTATACTCCTTTGTGATTTTTTGGGTCTATTAAGTCTTTGGCAGAATCAAGCATGTTTTTGATGGTGTTTGGAGGAGTAAAGGCAACCATGATGTTATGTTTGGTGAGAATTATAGCAATTTTGTCTATGGTTCCTTTTATATAGGGTAAGGAGATTTCAGGGCTTTCAAGAGATTTTCTTTTTTTAGTTTTAGTTGTGGCTTCTTTAATTATTTTTTAGATAATGTTTTCGTAATAACCATTGTTTTTAAAGACTTTGTAGAGATAGTTAAGTTCTTCTTCTAAATGTTCAGGGTCAGAGATTCTAGAAGCTCTAGTAGATAGGGTTTTGATGACACCCACTTTTTGTTTCAGATGGTGGTGGGAGTTTGAGTGAAGGTATTTGTCGGTGTGAGTTTGTTTTCTGAAAACCTAGTGGCTTAGTTTACCATTTTTCTTGGTGAGGAGGACATCTAGGAAAGGGAGTTGGCTGTCCTTTTCAATTTTAATTATGAATTCTATGTGTTCAAATAGGTTTTTTATGTGTGATAAAAATTCATTAAGTTTATCCAAACCATGACTCCATATAGCGAATATGTCATATACATATATTTTCCATTCTTCAGAGGTAAATGGGAAATATTGAAGGGCCATTTGTTCATTGTATTAGATATATGATATTGAGAGAACCATGGGAATGACCCATGGTATTGTGTGCATGAGGTCTATATAGAGACTAGAGACTCCCCATGGAGAGGTGGAGGATTATTGTATTAGCAAGCATATGGCTTGTGGATTGTTCTCCTTCCTTAAGGAGTAGTTGTATGGTTTTACCCTACCTCAAGGGTTTTGATATTAATAAAGAGAAGTTTATCTATTTGGCTCTTGTATTGGCTCTTGGTTTTAATTTCCATATTGGGTATATTTTTGCATTATACCTAGGGGGGGATAGTATGGGGTATAGACGAAGGTACCCAAGAGAATAATGTAATAATGGGATGGGTCATAGTTAATAGATAAAGTGGTTAGCCCACATCATGTAAGGGACCACAAGTGGTTAGCAATAATTTCATAAACCCATTGTATTAGATATATGGTATTGAGAGAACCATGGTAATGACCCATGGT
Organism: Pinus taeda; assembly: GCA_000404065.3. NCBI lineage: Eukaryota > Viridiplantae > Streptophyta > Pinopsida > Pinales > Pinaceae > Pinus > Pinus taeda. Next base: position 25,392 of record APFE030339057.1, read on the forward strand.
ATTGCATGTATGAATCATATATAGAGGCTAGAAACTCCCCCATTGAGAGATCAAGCATTATTGTATGGACAAGCATATGGCTTTTGGAGTGTTCTCCTTCCTTAACGAGTGACTGTATGGTGTTACCCTACCTCAAGGGTTTGATCAATAAAGAATCATTTTCATGTTATATTATTGGATTGATATTGTTATTTCTAGGCATATTTCCATTTTTATATATTTTCAGGTCAAATCTATTACAAGTGGTATCAAAGCCCCTGCATGACAGATAGAGAGGGGTGATGATCCACCCACAACACATCAACACAGAAGAGCCACCAGGTTCAACTTCTATCTCAAGAAAGTGAGGCATCATCTAGAATGAGGGTTTGCCTTTCTCTTGGATGGATAGATGCATGTGCATTGTATGAGTGGACTACTCTTTTGAGTAGATCTTATTATTTGTGTTCTTCTTATGTTTCGGGGACGAAACATGTTTAAGGGAGGTGGAATGTAGTATACTTAGGGGGGATAGTATGGGGTATAGAGGTAGGTACCCAAGGGAATAATGTAATAATGGGATGGGCCATAGTTAATAAATAAATTGGTTAACTTGCATCATGTAAGGGATCACAAGTAGTTAGCAATAATGTAATAAGCCCATTGTATTAGATATATGGTATTGAGAGAACCATGGTAATGACCCATGGTATTGTATGTATGAGGCCTATATAAAGGCTAGAGACTACCCATGGAGAGGTGAAGGAATATTGTATTCCCAAGCATATGGCTTGTGGAGTGTTATCCTTCCTTAAGGAGTAGGTGTATGGTGTTACCCTACCTCAAGCGTTTTGATATTAATAAAGAGAAGTTTATCTATTTTTCTCTTGTATTAGCTCTTGGGTTTAATTGTTGTATTGGGTATATTTTGCATTGTCATATACTTTAAGGTCAGATCTGTTACATTATAAGTAATGAGCTCCTCCTAAATTTCCTAATGTTGCATTTTTTGTCAACCATCTTGGCCCAATTAATGAAAAATATCTATTATTATGCCTACGTTGTATCAGTGATTTGTGGAAATTGTTTGAAGTTTTCCCCCTTTTTCGAGTAACTAAACTATATTATTTTTTCTACCAAAGAGTTCCTTTTTGTTGTTGACACTGCTCTAACTTCATCCAAGTAACCCCATCTTCCCGCACTAACTCAGTTTCTTCCTTCTAAAATCATACGTTGTTGCAGATATTGCATTTTACACTCCAAAAGCTACTTCTCTTAAAAAACATTTCCAAAATCATTTTTATTCTACAGCTTTATCTTAGCTCTCAGTGATTTAAGTTTTAGTTAAAAAAAATATGCATATTATTCCTACCTGTCACTGAAAGCGTCTCCCACTATGCTTTAGCTTTCTTCACAAAATCTGATGCCTAAAGCCAAAACCCTTCAAAGAAAAAAGGCTTGTTCCTTGGGGGATTCCTTGAGGTCTATTTCCAATCTAACCATCCAATATCAAACCCTAGGCAAGGAAGAATAAATGTCTCAAAAAGCACATATCTATCCATTATTTACTCTAAACCTGGAAGTGATCCAAATGACTCATTATCTGATGTTTTCCTTAACATTGATTGTTCCATGTGAAAATACCATTAATGGTTGTCACATCTACTAACCGTAATTTATCTATAAATCCTACAAATGAGGTTGATTCTGAGTCTAACTTGCAAATCCCACCTTTATTTTCATTTAGATTTCTAATTAACTTAAAATTTCCTTTAGGAATCCAAAGAGATTTTGTAATTATGCTCCAATGAAAATTTATATCTTTCATAAATATTAATTTACCCCCCACCACAGGAGGTCCATACATTGTCATTGAGCTCACTTTGTGCTTGGAGCCAAGATAATGAAAATGCCCAGTCAATATGCAGGGACTGGCTACCCAATCATGACAAATGACTTCCAACGGTTTCCACATAATTGCTAACCCACCCAAAATCCATTTAGTGTCAAGAGACCTAAATTCACACCCTTTCCAACAATATTCACCTATATCATTCGATTTAGTAATTGATACCTTAGTTTCCCATAAAATCACCAATAGCAGCTTCTCAAACTTAATTTGATCTCACAAGTAATGGTGCTTACCCTTACTATTTAAACCTCAAACGTTCCAAGTAATGATATTCATCGAAATAATTATTGAGAGAGTAAAAAAATTATGATATCACTATTTCTTGGCCCTAATTGATGAGCTCCTATCTAGTGTTTTGGATCAATTCTCATTTTGACTTATTTCCTTTCCATTTAGAATCCTTAACCAATTTCTCTTTACCTTTTTCCTTCAGCTCATGCACAATTCATGATACATTCCCCCCCAATTTATCCGTACCACCCTTATTCTTCCAATTCAAATACACTTTGGTGTAAATCTCCCTTTGGTCATTTGAAAGTTCACTGAAATATTTCATTTCCCAATTGTTAATAAGATTAAAGAGAGTGTGATCCTCTTCTACTAGGGTGTTTAAATTTATCCTGCAAGGAACCTACGATTGTTTCAGTCATAATAATGTATTTAGGTAAAATTAAAACTTCCTTCATACTTCTAACACAACAAAAGTGTTCTTATCCTCATTGTTTCTTTGAGATTGAGCGATTCACCCAAAATTATTATGTATTTTAGACTCAACTTTAGAAAACCCTTCATTCACATCAAACCTAGAATTTTGTTGAACCTTCTTCCCAAGTCGACAATCTCTAAATAGATGCCCATGCTCATGAAAAAAATGGAGATGGAATCGAACATGTTCGTAATGTTGGGTGTGGAGACTGATTATCTCCTTGATTGTTCATATATTTTTAAATTTTTTTAGTTGTGTTGGATCATTGTTCCTAATAGGGTGACAACGCTTCTTGTTTGATCACCATCAGAGGGGTCTAGTGGGGGTGATGATGAATTTTATGAGCCCCCATGGCTTTAAGGGACAATGCCCTTCAAGCTAAAAATAGATGAAAAGTTTCCTTGTAAAATATTGTAATTTTGTAATCAATCCAGGTCATTCACTAGGCGGATGATCTGATGGTAGAAGTTATGTTACTTTAGGGTTTTTTCCATATAAGGAAACCCTCAATTTATATGGGGGAATTATATTGCGATTGTGTAAGATTATTCTGAGTGAGAAAGAGATAGAGAGGAGGTAGTGTGAGACTGAAGAGGAAACTTGTTGGCTTAAGGGGTCCTGACCCAAGTTCAAGGTTAGCTACGTCAACCAACAAAACCCTAAACTGTTGGCCTTATCGGAAGAAACTTGCGTAGCGCAGGCTGTAGTCTCACCCAAAGTAGTATTGGGGGATGACAGAACTAGGTTTCTACATCAAGAGGTCAGTGTGATGGGTTCCTATGGTTTCTAAGGCTTATTTCAATCTTTGTGAACCTTAACCCTTATAATATAGATAGTTGTAGCAACTTTCAAAAATTGAATCTAAACCTTCTCTAAATTCTTTAAACATTCATAACACTAAGTAAATAAGAATATCTACTACTTTCATGTATCAAGTAAGCATTTATTCATATAAATTTAGAATAACAGAGTGAATATACATAAATTGCATAAGTAAATATAGATGCACAAATACACAGTTATGGTTCAAAATAGTCTTTATTCGATGTATTCTTTTTTGTCACAAACTCTTCTTCCCTGTGCACTAAGCTGTAGAGGCCCGCACACTCAGCCTATAAAATTACCAAAGTATCTGCACACTCAGTAGTAGGAGCCTCCCCTTCACCTAAGTAGAGGAAACAAACTTCTCCTACCATATCTTATTGGCCGATACAATGATTCTATTCATGTTCACTTTCTAGACACGATATGACTCCTTTATATATAGCCTTATGTTTTACAATATCATGGTCCATGAACCATGGGTGGGTCACAAAATCCCCTATCTTTCAAAAAACTAAGGGACTAAAGCCCCTTTTGAATCCTATGACCTTTGCGATCCGCTCCCTCAGAACACAGAGACTTTACAAGTATACAAAAATGAATTACAAAATTGACTCCAAGGGACCCTGTCCCAACTGACCCCCAACACAATTTGGTTACTTGTCCTCAAGTCACTCTACTAGTGGTGCCTTGATCCTCACCTACAGCTAACTAAACTCGATATTCAGAACCTACAAGTTTTTTGTTTCGTGCGTAGCCTCCTTTTGCACTTCTTTGACCAACTTTTTAGTAGTGGGGCCTTCAACTACAAGGCCGATGATACTTTGAGTCCGTTGCATTCCTTTGAGCTTGATACACACTAAAAGAGTCAACTGACTCACCTCATCTACCCATGATTACATTCTTGAACATATGATTGATTACTTGTGACACAGTTTGTCAGTCTCGTTCTGAATCAGCTTGCCTTCTTGTAGTCTAGTGAACCTTTGTACAAGTGCTAAGGTTCATGCTATTGATTTGATTTCGTCAAATTTTCATTGCTTTTCCCTTATGCCTGTGCCGATGTTTTGCAAAGTTGGATCCTCCTACAGTGAGGTCCATAACTCCATTTCCTACTCAAATAGCTCAGTGCAACCCTTGAGTGAATCTTCCATTGTGGTCATGCCTTATTTAATAGCATCTTCGCGCTCCTCTCTAACTTATGGAGGTGTAGTGGGTTGCAGCTTCAATTGGAGTTATGATATCTGCAACTGCAACTAAAGATTTACTCGGCCAATTTCATCCATTGATTCCTTCACTACAATGGCCATCTTGTGAATATTCTTGTAGAGTTCGCTTCTACTAGAATATTGAGCTCTGGAAGCTCATTGTATGCCTATTCAATCGATGCTTCCAACTATTGGCTTCGTTGTGCGATCTCTTATTTTTCTTTAAGGGCCTATGCATTCTCTTCAAAAACCTGCTAGTTATTGATCTTCACTTCATTTATCACTAGCAGGGTATGTTGCTCTCATGTCCTTAATTCCTTTGACACCCCTTAGTACAGCTCGTGAAGATTCTGAACTGGCAACGCAACCAAATTGAGACTCAGATTCTTTGTCTAGAGTAGTTGTGTCACCTCTTCAGCTGAGTGGTCATGTAGGGACCCTTCTGGTAGTGGCATCGCATGGAGATCTATAGTGACTTCAGCATCTAAAATGGATCTTCTCACTTGATCCAAAATTGCTTTCTTCCTGCTCGACTGTGTCATGCTCACTTGTATCAAACTTGTTTTTACATGCAAATAGCTCACTCCTTGCTGAGTGACTGCAAGTATTGTGCTTCAAATTTGATTTTCATATCTATTATGGCATCACATACCACATCCCCAATATCATCCAAGTCCCCCTTTGTGATGACTAAAGGCATCGCACTCGTTGTTCTATCAAAGTTTTGCTTCTTGCGCTACCCTGTAGTAGTCTTCTTCTTCCTCTTTTTAACCACGAAGGGGGATCCCAACTCCATACCCCCTTCTTCTTCCACCTCAGTCTCTTCCTCCTCCTATGTTTTCAGGGTCTGACTCTTCAACCTCAATCATAGTTTTTTCCCTCACTGCAACTGCTTTCTCCTGCACAGCCTTTTCTCAGGCAGCTTTCTGAGCCTCCTTCTTCTTTTCTACTATTGTGGTTTGCACTACTGACCCTTCAATAGATGTGTTGATACCTATGCTGACATCCGAAGGGGCGAACCTATCACTTGGCCACTTGTTGATGACCCCTACTATATCTTCTAGGGAAACCAAGCAAGGTAACTTGTGCCATATGCCCTAGGCATCCTTCTTCACTCGGATATGATGATTGTGGAAATATTTCTTGAAATAATCAATGTTGGTGTATTGCACTTGCAAAGTAGGTGATAGTATTGGTCATTGGCTAGTCACTGTTCTAAGTTCCATCTCAAACAAAACCCAACACATTTTTCTCTCCATCATGCATGTGAGCTATTTAGTAGCCCACAACGAAGTGAACTTTGTTGCCTTTCGTATGTCTGAGTCATGCTAAGGGAATTGACTCTCCTTGAGCATCCTCCAAACCACTAAAGAAATCAATAAGAACAGCCAAGTGTAATGAAATACATTTCCCTCGTCAAGGGCCTCCTTGCAATCATCCAAAAACTCCTTACACAGGTATTGAGCCCAGTTATACTGGACCCCTGTGCGGATTGTGCAACGAATGAAACATTGGGCGCCAATACTTCATCGACGCAACACTTTCTCATGATCATCTCGACCAAGATCTGTGGAGCGAACTGAACCATGCCATATGATATGGATTGAATAGAGTATCTATGTGACTTCTTAACCAGACCAAATTTTTCCTTCATCTGGTCTACCAACTTCTTTTGCTATGACTTTCCTATGAAAGACTCTGTAGGTTCCACTCCTTTGGATAGTTGTAACGTGATCTGGTGTATCTGCATGTCTATAATCGGGATGGGTTCTCCTAGCCAGAGACGGACATCATGCACTAGTGTCAGCAATTGTCACACACAAACTGTGTTGATGATGGTGTGACTGAATTGTGGTACCGACAACATGTTGAGGAGCCTCACACCCCCAAATCCAACCACCCAGTTCATTGTTTCAAGGCATGTAATTCCTGACTCCTCATAAAAGACCTTTTTGAGGTACTTGTGCGAGACTAAGTAAGAAAATTTATCATGGTCCTGAAGGTCCTAGTCCTCCATTTTTAGATTTGGTATCCGACCCAGCAACGGACCCTCAAACAACATATTCTCAAGTAGTAAAGGAATAGCATGAACTTCACAACATCCAAATCTTTGGGTACCTTCACTGTAGATTTTCAAGGTGGTATGTATTTCGATAGCCGATTTATTGGTTCAAACTCCTCTGCATCAAGCTCATCTATTCCCCCTCCCCACATTTCTTCCTCATCTAGATCGATTGGTTTTGTCGGCTATTTGTTCTTGTCCATTTTTCCCTTCTTACGGATTTCTGTGGAGGTTTTCCTCGGTGATTGCTGCACCAACACTTGCTGAGGCTTCTTCTACTTTGTAGACAAGAACAATTTAGGCCTCAGTGACCTACATGCAGTAGTAGGCAATCCGATAAACATAGGTTCAGTTGGTGCTACCTCAAATATGGTTGGCTCTGACTCTAGGTGAGTTGTAGCCATATTCTCGTTAAAGCTCCTTGGAAGTACTCAAGCACGTTTGCTAACTCTGGTCATGAAAACAGTTCATCTTAATCTTGATCATACATATAGCACTACTCTTGATGCAAATTAAGGAGAAAAATCTTAAGGAAAACTCTCAGGAAGCAAACTGTTCAAATGCAGAGTAGTATGTCGTATTTATAGAAAACATTGAATTCAAATCTAACTGTTCCCTCAAATTCTTGGTCATTAATGCACATTTGGTAGTAGATTTCCAAACATCTACATCTTAAATACTCCCTTCCACTCCTTTCAATGGAAAATTATCCATCCAATCAGTTATAGTGCTGCCAATGGTCACTTTATTCCCAGGTTGCACGTGACCCACCCACCTAGTGTAGCTCCCTTCGATGCCATCCTTAAAATTCTCACATTGCCCCTTCACTTTTCCTTTCTAACTTCTCATACCTCCTTGCAGCTTCCTGGAGTACTAAGACTATCCTGCAATTATATGGTCATTGCACAAGGGTGAGATCACCCATGTACAACTTCAATTGACTTCCATTGAACTTTCCTAGAAATAATTTGCCATTCAGCTTCGCGAGCTGAACTGCTCCACTATCTGTGATTTCCTTAACAACATAGGGTCCTAGCCAATGCATTTGAAAATTTTCAGGGATCTTTGTAAACTTATTGTCATATAGAAATACCAAATCTTCATTCTTGAAGGTGGGTTGTTTGATATGGAGATCGTTCCATTCCTTTTCATGGTCCTTCTGCACCTGTTGATGAAATCCTATGAAGAAGCGATCCTCTTCCAGTTCTATGAGTTGCACGAGTCGCTCCTCCATAGTATCAGAATCGTCCATGTCTGTAACTGGTGCAATCCACAAATTTGGAAAGATATATTCCATGGGCATTACATCCTCCTGCCCATACACCAATTTGAAAGGGGTTTGGCATGTCAACTTATTACAAGTAGTTCTGTATCACCTAAGAACCACTCGTATGCATGGATCCCAGTCATTCCTCTTCGCATTGCAAATCTTCTTCAAGGCACTCTCCAGAATTTTGTTGAAGGATTATATTGTTCCATTCGCTTAACAGTGATAAGGTGTACTCTTTTGATGATATACATGGAATTACTCAAGCAATGCAATAATTGTTTCATTAAAGAAGTGTGTAGCCCAATCACTCATTAAAATTTTAGGGCAGCCGAACTGAGATGAGATATACTCAAACATAAACCTTGTGGTTGTACTTGTGCTACAATCATTTATAGGCTCTGCCTCTGCCCATCTGGTCAAGTATTCAGTCGCTGTAATAATGTATCCTGCCCCCATATTTTTCCCTCATGGCTATATTGGACCCACAAAGTCTATCTCCCACTTATCAAACACCTGCAATGTCACTTGCAGATTTAGGGAAAATTCATCTCTTTGCGATGGTCTCCCCTTCCTTTAACAAGCATCACATGCCCTGTAATAGGTCTTAGACTCCTTATTCATAGTAGGTACGAAAAATATGCATTTCTTCAAGTTAAGGGCTATTTGATGTCTTCGACATGTATCCAACATGAGGCGTAGGCTAGCAACATGCCACTTTAATAAGCCAAACACTATCTAGTCATCAAAGTATACCTCCAAAAATTTGTGGATAAATTCCTTGAAGGTGACAATTATCACTCGTGAAAATATTGCAGACTCATTTTTCAGTCCGAAAGGCATCACTATGTATTGAAAACAACCCCACTCAATTGTGAAGGTAGTCTTACTTTGATCCTCCGGCGCGATCGTGATCTAATGGTACCCTGAGAACCCATTGTTTGTAAATGGCGTATGGAATGGATCATGGATACATGCATCATTAAGCTTCCTTAAGTCTACGCATATTCTAATTTCATCCTGGTGTTTCTTTTCTTGAATTTGAGTAGCAAGGGCTAGATTCTCACCCGAAGTAGTATTGGGGGATGAGAGAACTAGGTTTTTACATCCAGAGGTCAATGTGATGTGTTCCTCCAATTTCTAGGGCTTATTTCGATCTCTGTGAACCCTAACTCTTATAATAAAGATTTCTATAGTAACTTTTAGAAACCTAATCTAAACCTTCACAAAATTCTTTAAACATTCATAACACTAAGTAAGTAAGAATATCTCCTACTTTCACATATCAAATAAGAATTTCTTCATATAAATTCAGAATAACAGAGCAAATATACAAAAGTTGCATAAGTAAATATAGATGCACAGATACATAATTATGGCTCAAAAAAATCTTTATTAGATGTATTATTTTCTATTACAGACTTTTCTTCCCTATGCACTCAACTATAGGGGCCCATGCACTTAGCAGCAAGAGCCTTCCCCTTCTCCTAAGTACAGGAAACAAAATTTTCCCACCTTAACTTACTCGCCCATACAATGATCTCCTATTCAAGTTCACCTTCTAGACTCACTTTGACTCTTTTATATATAGCCTTCTCTTTTACTATACCATGGTCCGCAAACCATGGGTGGGTCACAAAAATCCCTATATTTTAACAAACTAAGGGACTAAAGCCCCTTTTGACTCCTATGACCTTCATGCTACGCTCCCTCAAAAAAAGGAGACTTTATAGGTATACAAAAGTTAGTTACAAAATTTACCCCAGGGGACCCTATCCCAAAAACATTGCAACGGATATATTGTAGGTTGTATCTCTTCATTTTGATGGATAATATAAATGAAGGACTAGTTGTTTCTCTGTGGAGATAGCCCAAATTGGTTGAACCATGTATATCTGTGTCTCTCTTGTTTTATGCATTTATGTATTTCTAGTTTTGTAATAGTTTGTGTATTTCATGTCTCTGTTAATTAATTTATAACAACTCATATCAAAGTCGAAGGTCTATTTGGATAGTAAACTCTTAGAAGAGAAGGGTTACTGGTTCAAGTGGGAGAAATGACAGAATATGGTAGGTTTAGGGTCAAGAAATTTAATGGCCAAAATTACCAGTTGTGGAATATTTAGATGGAATATTATCTGTATAAAAAAGATTTGTACCTACCATTGAGCACAAAAGAAAAGAAGCAAATATGAAAAGTGATGTGTTGCAAGATGTTTTGATTATTTCATTAGAGAATGTTATTAAATTCTTTGGTTGTATATTCAGGGGGCTCATTCCATGCCACACCTTATACGAATCATTTTCATTACATTCAAGGATATTTTGGACATATTTGTTTTAGTGATGATAAACCTTATAAAATTGTTGGAATGGGTAAGGTTTTTATAAAGCAGAAAAATCGAAACCAATCTATTGAAGGAGGTAAGGCATGTTTGAAATCTGAAGAAAAATATAATTTTAATAGGGTAGGTAGCTAGTTAAGGTTGTGTAACTACATTCATAGAAAAAACCTAGAAGGTCACTAAAGGAGCCCTTGTAATAGAAAAACAAGATAAAATTGGTACATTGTATTTATGCAATGGTATTTCTAATTTTGTTAATGCTTTAACCTCCACATGAGAAGATACAGCATTTTGGCATCATAGGCTCGGTCACATGCATGAGAAATGGATCCAAATTATTCACTCAAGAAATTTGTTACTAGACTTGAAGCATGTTGTTTTGGATATCTGTGAGAATTGTGTTTACAAAAAACATAAAAGGGTCATATTTATCAAAGTTGGGAAGGAAAGGAAGAGAAAAAATAGAGCTTGTGCATAAATATGCATGGGGGCCAACTTAGGTATCATCTCTTGGTGGCTCTCACTATTATGTTACTTGTATTGATGATGCAACTAAAAAGCCCTAGATTTATTGTATTCAGAATAAATATGATGTATTTGATACTTTCAAGAAATGGAAATCTTTGGTTGATAATGAGACAGGAAAGAAGAAGAATTGTCTCAGATTAGATAATGGAGGTGAATACCACAACAAAGAGTTTGATAAATATTGTTCAGAACATGGAATTCACAGAGACAAGATAGTTCCAAGAACACCAGAGGAAAATGGTGTGTCAATAATGGTGAACATGACAATCATGGAGCGTGCAAGGTACATGAGATTGCATGTAGGATTTCCCTTACAATTTTGGGCATATGTTGTAGATATTGTTTTTAATCTAATAAATAGAGTGCCTTAAAATTCTTTGGATGGCGGTATTCCAGAGGACCCATGCATGGGAAAAAAATTAAACTACTCACCTTTAAATACTTTCGGTTGCCAAACCTTTGTCCACATAGATAGAGAAAATAGAACAAAGATTGGAAAAATCAAATAAATGTACGTTTATTGGAAATGGTGTCAATTATTTTAGTAATCTCTTATATGATTATGAAAATGACAAAATCATTAGTAGCAAAGTTGCCATATTCAATGAAAAGGTCTTGTATAAGGATCAGATGCAGGAAAAGAAACAGGAAAAAGAAAACAAAGAATATACAATGTTTGATGAGATCAAAAAATAAGTAAATGTGCTTGAAAAGCATAATTATCAGTAGCCACAACCACAACAACAATAGACACCTCAAACAACTAAAAGTGGTGTTAGAAGATCTACCAGGATAAGTCGACCCCCTAAACAATACTCTCCTTCATTATATTATGTATTGTTGACAGATTTTGGTGAACTAGAAAGATATGAAGAAGGAATGCAGAAAAAAACTAGGAAGAAGTGGTAGCAAGCCATCGAAGAGGATATGGAGTCCTTGATGCATAAGTTGAATTGGGACTTAGTCAAGTTTCCTGCAGGTTTAACAACATTACAGAATAAATAGGTTTATAGGTTGAAGGAAGAATATGGAGGAAAATAAAGGTTAAGGATAGACTTGTGGTAAAGGGTTTCAAACAAACAAAAGGTTTATATTTTGATAAAAAAAATTCTCTTCTTGTTGAAATGATTTCAATCAAAACTATTTTAAGTCTAGTGGAAACAAAATTTTTTCATCTTGAGTGGTTAGATGTAAAGAAATCCTTTCTCCATGGGGATTTGGAGGAAGAAATATATATGAAACAGCAACAAGGGTTTGAGGTTAACTGAAATGAGAAATTATTGTGCAAATTGAAGAAGAGATTGTATGGCTTAAAGTAGACTCCAAGGCAGTGGTATATAAAATTTGATAGGTTTATGTATGAGCAAGGTTATACTATATGTCACTTTGACCATTGTGTTTATCTTAAAAATAAAAATGATGGAATCTATATTATATTGCTATTGTATGTAGATGACATTCTTGTAGCAGGGTCTAACATGCAGGAAATAAATGTGCACAAAACAAAATTGGAAAATTCATTTGCAATGAAGGATTTGGATGCTACAAAACAAATCCTTGGTATGAGAATAACTAGATATGGGAAAAATCACAAATTAACATTATCTCAGAGTGAGTACATAGAAAAGGTGCTGAAAAGATTTAATATGTAGAATTCAGAACCAATTAGTACACCTTTGGCTAGCTATTTCAAACTAAGTAAGGATATGTGTCCCAAGACCCAACAAGATATGGATTATATGTGTAAAGTTCCATAATTTATGCAATGGTCTACACCAACCTTGATAATGCACATGCAGTGGGAGTTGTAAGCAAGTATATGAAAAATCCAAGAAAAGAGCATTGGATGGTAGTGAAGCAGATTCTCAAGTATGTGAGAGGTACCACAAATCAAGCATTATAATTTGATGGTTCAAATATTTCTCCATAGGGATATGTTGATGCAGATATGGCAGGTGATAGAGATAACAAGAGGATCACCATAGCATATGTGTTTACTATAGGTGGAACAAATGTTAGTTGGGTTTAAAATTTGCAAAAAATTGATGTGATTTCAACAATGGAAGTATAGTCATTGCTACTATAGAGGCTAGTAAAGAAATGATTTGGTTATAGAGGTTTGTGGATGAGTTGGGAAAGAAGCAAGAGATGGGAAATTTATACAATGACAACGAGAGTGCCAATGATATTGCAAAGAACTTAGAATTTCATTCCAAGACTAAATAGATACAAGTCAAGTACCATTTCATATGGCCAGTGTTCGAAGATGGGTAGTTGAAGCTAGAAAATATACACACCATCCAAAATCCTGTAGATATGTTAACAAAATTTGTCAGCAAGGAGAAACTAAGATTCTATGTAGTTTCAATTGGTATTCAAGTATGATGATGAAGATGAGAAACAACTAGTTCCAAAGTGGAAGTATTGTCTAGCAAGTGAAGTACTGCTGGAGTTGATATAATCAGTCTGCAAGTGGGAGATTATTGGTGTGGAGGTTGATTATCTTCCTAATTGTTCAAAGGTTATTGTTTTAGTCATGTTGGATCCATGTTCCTACTGTCTTTTTAATTGTCATTAGGGAGTCCAGGGGACGCAACGATGAATTTTAGAAACCATCCCGCTAGTGGGGGCTCATGGAAGGAACCCTCGAAGCTAAAAATGAAAGAAATTTTTCCTTGTAAAATATTTTAATTTCATAGTCAATCTAGTTCATTCATTAGGCAGATGATTTGATGGTAGAAGTTACATTAATTTAGTCTTTTTTCCCTAGAAGGCAACCCTTGATTTATATGAGGGAATTGCATTGCAACTATCTATGGTTATGCTGAGCGAGAGAGAGATAGTAGGTAGTGTGGGAGAGAAGAAGAAATTGTAGCAGATCTGTTGTAGGTTGTATCTCTTCATTTTGTTGGATAATATAAAAGGAAGGATTGGTTGTTTCTCTGTGGATGTAGCCCAAATTTGGTGAACCATGTATGTTTGTGTCTTTCCTATTTTATGTGTTTCTGTATTTTTGTTTCTGCAATATTTTGTGTATTTTATTGCTCTTTTAATTAATTTCTAACACATAATCAAAAGGTTGAGACTAGATCTCATGCTAACATTCTAGATCTATGGAAATTGGTAAGGGTTTTGAAGTGCTCATGTGCACAAAAATCCTCACATAAGACATGGGTGAAATCATGGAGTTGGGTTATAGTTTTGTATTAAGGGAGGGCATGTTTGGGTGGAAAATGGCTTGATCGAGCCATTTAAGTGCTTGATCGACCCTTTTTTCAACAGTTGATGGAGCTCCTTGGGCACTAAAAAAGTAAATTGATATAGGGTTAAAAAAACCCTCAATCAAGTAATAGCTCTCAATCGAGTTATAATGCACGATTGAACCACTTTTTTATTAAATACTATACTCGCTATCTGCACGCACCATTTGCACAAACTACGGGTATTTTGATAGATTGACCAAGAGTGTGACGGTACCACAACCACGAGTATTGGAGATCAATCAAGAAATTGATGGAGCATTCAAATCAATCTCTCCAACCCTTCCAACATCGCAAAGGCTCAAATTAAGGTAGGTCTTCTATCTTTTTTTTATTTCTTATTCAATTTCTTTTGCAAAATTAAATAAATTAATTATAAAAAACAATATAAAAACCATGAAAACCACAAAATAACTTTTCAAAAGAATTTAGAAAATCACAAAACCAACCAAGAAAACCACAAAAAACCATTGAAAAAAAAAAGAAAAAAAAAAAAAAAAAAAAAAAAACACCTTCAAAGAACGTAGAAGAAAACTTTCAAACCACCAAAAAACTATAATTTAGATTTTAAATTTTTTCTCACTTGCAATGTTTTGTTCCCTAAATGCATATTTTCTCATTTTGAATGGTAAAAACATTTTTTTCTAATTATTTTAGGTTTTAAACATTTCCTTTAGGAATTTTGTGAATTTGTTTTCTTATTATTTAAAATGCATTTGAAATTTCTAACAAATTTCACTGAAAATATACCCCAAAAAACCCGAAAACATAAAGCAACGAAACTATAACCAATAAATAAGAAAATTAGGAGCTTGAGATTGATAAAATGAATATGGGGTCTCATGGTGAACTTATATTTATTAAAATATAATTTTTATTTTATTTTATTTTAATTAATTTTTAATAATAAATATATTGATTCTAGTTTTAAAATTAAATATTAACTTTAAATTTAAATTATAAAAATTAAAAATTATTATATATATATATATAATATCTATTATATATATATATATATATATATACTCATAACATAAATTTTGACATAAAATTCTATAAATAGTAGAGAATTTATATATATTATATATATATATATATTATATTATACATTTATTGTGCATAACTACCAACCTAGATCCATCTTAACTCTGGATCTATCAAGCACCGAGAGGGATCAAATCTCTTGAGGTGCAAACATATTTCTTGAATGCAAAACTTGAGGAAAGGTTTTCACCTCGAGAGATTTGATCCCTCTCGGCACTTGATAGATATAAAGTTAAGATGGACCTAGGTAGGTTTCATTCGTGTAGACCAAATAAAATCTAATGAACATATGATTAATTTTATCAATAATAGGTAAATTAATCTAATATTAATATAATCATTTTAAATATGCTAAATATGTCTGAGATTAATCTCGTCATTTTAATTTTAAATTTTGTTAGTTACATCAGTTTGTTAAGATGATAAATATTGTTAATAACTTTAATGATGAAAAATGATGAAATAAATTTTTTGAAAGTAAACTGACATTGTAATAGTGTTGAATGATAGAAAATGTGAATAATAAGAATATAGTCAATTACAAATAATCTTCATTGTGATCAATTTCAAACTATTTTCTTCTACTATTCTTATTGTCGCCCTTGTTACTTTTTTCATCTTTTCATATTGGTTGTATGAAAATGATAGGTTAAATTGTAAATCATTTAAATCTTAGCTTGAGCTATTAACTTGTCTCTCTTTCTCTACAATATTAATAGGTTGAATTATTATAACACAAAAGTCAATGTAAATCATTAATACTTTTTTGTGCTTACATTGAAATCAATGCACAATGTTAATCCAATCACTTTAAAATTAATGTACCATCATACATCCAATTACCTCAAGTCAGAAATCAACATCTACACTAAAATCAATGCATCTAATCAAAGAAACCAAACAATATTAGAAAACAACATCTACGCTAAAATCAATAAACATAATTGAAGAAATCAAATAGGATTATAAATCAACATTTACAATCAAATCAATGCATCTAGTGCAAGTAAGAAAATATGATTATAAACCAACATCTACATTAAAATCAATGCATCTAGTGAAAGTAAGAAAATAGGATTATAAACCAACATCTACACTCAAATCAATGGATCTAATGTAAGAAATCAAATAGGAATAGAAATCATCTACATTGAAATCAATGCATCTAGTTCAAGCAATCAAACATTATTAGAAATTAACATATACATTGAAATCAATGCCTCTAGTGCAAGCAATCAAATAGGATTAGAAATTTTCATGTATGCTAAAATCAATGCATTTAGTGTTCATCTATTGCAAACAATCAAATATAATTAAAAATATATATCTAGACTAAAATCAATGCATCTAGTGTAAGAAATCAAATAGTATTGGAAATCACCATCTACACTAAAATAAATGCATCTAGTGAAGGAATATTCTTCCCTCTCTCCCCCCTCCATCTATATCTATATCTCCCTCCTCTCCTTCTTTATCTCTCTATCTCACCCACCCAAGCACGCACGCTCTCTCACTCCATATCTATCAATCTCTATATCCCTCCCTCCTATTCTTCATGTCTCTCTTCTTCCCCCTCCACTTTCCATCTATATCTATATCCCCCTTTGTCTCTATATATCACACCAAAAACATACAATATCTTTCTCCAATATATCTATCTATACTTCTCTCCTCCTCTCCCACCCTCTCTCTCTCTCTCTTCCCCTTCTCTCCCTCTCCCCCAATTTTATCTCTCTACCCTCCTGATATCCTCTCTCCCTCTCTCACCATCTTCCTTATCACTCCCTCTCTCTCTCTCTCTCTCTCTCTCCATCTTTCTCTCTCTATTTCTTTCTTCTAGCCTCCATCTATCTCCCCTTCCAACTCCATATCTCTTTCCCTCCCTCTCTCCCCTCTCTCACATCCTCTCTCTTCCTTGCTCTCTCTCTCTCTCTCTCTCTCTCTCTCTCTCTCTCTCACTTCAACATTGTTCCTATATCTCTACCTCTCTCCTCTCTCCTTCTCTCTCCCATTGTCTCTAATTCTTTCCATCTATCCTTTATCTCTTTATCTCACCCCCAAACATACACACTCTCTCTCCATCTCTCCCTTTTTACTCACTCTTTCTCTCCACTTCTCACTCTCTGTCTTTCTTCTCCCCTCCCTCTCCCCCCTGCCCCAACTCCGTCTCCCTATCCTTCCCTCTCTCCTCCTCTCTCCCTCCCTGTCTCTTCCTCTATCCCTCCCTATATCGTCCTCTCTCTCCCTTTCTCTCCTACACCTCTCTCTCTCTCTTTTTGTTTATTTGTCTGTCTGTCTCCCTCTCTCTCTCTCTTCCCCCATCACTCTCCTCCTCTCTCTCAAGTCCTGTCTCTTGTTCTTCCTCTCTCTCCCTTTATCTCCTACCTCCCTATCTCTTCCCCAATCACTCTCTCTCTCTCTTTGACCTCCAATTCTATCTCTCTCTCTTTTTCCTCCAATCCTCTCCCTCTCTCTCTCTCTTATCTCCAACCATCTATCTTCCCCCATAATTCTCTCTCTCTCACCAATTATGTTACTATATCCCTCTCCCTCTGCTTCTCTCCTTCCTTCTCTCTATCTCTCCTTCTTTGTCTCTCTATCCCTCCCTCTCTCCTCCTCCCTCTCCCTTTCTCTCCTCCCTCTCTCTCTCTCTCTTTTAACACCCTGCTCTCTCTTCTCTCTCTCTCTCTCTCTTCCAACGCTTCCTCTCTCTGTCTCTCACTTTATCTCTCTCTCTCTCTCCACCCCCTCTTTCTCTCTCTCCCACCAAAGTTTGTACTATATCCCTTCCTCTCTCCTTCTCCCATCCCTTCTCTCTATCTCTCTTTCTTTATCTCTCCATCCCTCCCTCCCTCCTCCTCACTCTCATCCTTCCTCTCTCTCCATTTCTCTCCTACCTCCCTCTCTCTTCTCCCATCTCTCTCTCTCTCTCTCTCTACCATCTAATCCTCTCACTATCTCCCTCCCTCTCTACTTCTCTCTCTTCCCCCTCCATATTTGTGTTTCCCTCTCCCTCTATCACCCTTATCTACCTCTCTCATTCCTCTCCCTCTCTCTCTCTTTATTCCTCCTCTCCCCTCTCCTTTAGTTTATCTCCATCTCTCCATTTTCATTCCCCCTACCTCCCCCCTATTATCACTCCATATATTTGTTCTTACCTCCTATATATATCTAGAGTTAATACATATAATGATATATCAATATATATTATAATATAATTAAATTTAATATTTATAATCCAAAGTTATTATATTTAATAATGAATACTATATTAAATCTTTTAATATTAATATTACGGTTAAATTTTTTTTGCATGGTATTAATAATAATGTGGTCCATGGTTTGCATGGGGTAGCTCAAGTGGTGATGGTCATGGAATGAAGTCTCACCGAACCGAAGATCTTGGGTTCGAAACTTGTGCTACCCTCCCCTGTAGCGGGGTGAATAATGGACATGTAAACTTGAAAAATTGGAGAGTCCTACAAAGCTTACAAAAAAAACGGCCCATGGTATTTGACCCATAGGCTTCACCTAAATAAATGCTATTTTTTAATGTTAGTAAGTATACATATGTTTATGGAATAAATATAAAAAGAGGTTCTATTTATCTATCATAGCTCAGGTTTATTTATATTTTCATTTATTTATCATACCTCTAGTTTATTTATATTTCTATTTCTTTACCATACTTTTAGAGTAAATATAAAAAATGTTTTATTTATTTGACATAGCTCTTTTTTGAGTTGTCATAAACCTCTTTAAATTTTAAATTTATATTGTGTTTAGACATAGTAATAATTAGACTGATAAAGTGATAAGGTCGACATTAGATTAAAAATGCTAAACATTAAATATTTACATTTACATTTACATTTATGTTTACGTTTTTATATGATATCTGCCCCCATACGGGTTGTAGAGCGCCTCTCAGCATAATAACAATAAGATAACATAACTATAGTTAACATAGTGTATCTATTTAAATGATATATATATATATATATATATATATCATTAAACATTATATATTATAATATATAACTATAATTATAGGTTTCATGTTTCAACAATGCATCATGAGAACCATTCACAGTTGGGAATTGATTCCTCTTTAACCATCAACTAATAAATTTATTCCAACCATATCAATTAAGTTTCATTTAAAAATTACCCTTTAATAAATGTAGTTGTATTAAGAATATTCACATATTAAAAAAATCACCATAACACACAAATGACTTATTAAATCTTGAATCTTAGTTTGGAATTTCATGGAATACTCACAATAAAATCTCCATAACCTTGAAATAAAATGTCAATGACCCAAACAGGCGATAGCATTTGTATATATGTGAGATATGACTAAGGAGATCTTATGAAACATATGAAATGACAAAAAATTAAAACTATTGAATATTATTGATAAAAGCTCAAAAGTATATTAACTAATATGGTTTATGCTAATATTTAACCTATATTAATATATACTATTTGGATCTAAGATTAAAGTATGCATTTGAAATATATATATATTAACATTGTGAATCATGGATTGTACACTTAATATTAACAGAAGATTGAATGCATAGTAATCTAAACCTTTTAAAAATTAAAATTATAAAACTTATAATGAATGGATATTGCGATCTCTTAATAATTGTCAATTTATGTTATGGTTTCCTCCTTCATTTACTCTTGTAGAGAAAATACTAATAATCATTAAATGTGGTGAAAGCATGCTTTGATCAAATCCTTCCTTCTATTTATCACCAAAATTTAGCAAAACCAATATAGATATATATTATTATTCATCTATATAAACAACTAAGTGCACACACATACACATACACAGAAGTGTGTATTAAAGTAACAATGAATAAAAATTATAACAAACTCACTCTAATAGGACTCCATATCATAACTAACTAGTTGCTTTTTTATACAAAAGAATTTCCTTTAAAACCAACAAATAATTTTCATCGCATCTTTGATTGGGATGCTTGTAGCTAATTTTTTTAACAATTGAACTTGCAACCATGATTCAAACAAGCATGGAATTATTTTTAATCATTGATCTTTTCCATCTCAACTAAGGGTGACCCTACATTCATCCCATCTCTTTATGTGATGCTTCTGGCTTGGGGAGAGGTGGGAGGACTTAAGAGCATGCATGGGAGATCAACATAAAATAAAGAATGAATAACCTAACAAAGAAACAAAAAACAAAGGGCTTTGGTAGTATGTCTAAAGAAAACTTATGCCTATATGAGGATGATATAAAAAAATTTGGGCAATATATTCATGAACTGTTGGTGACCCTATGTTCGTCCCATCTTTGATTGGGATGTTTCTATCTCATGAGCATGAACAAAAGATAGATGTGGTGTTTAGGAAATAGAATCCAATAAACATATCAAAAAGAAGAAAGGGATTTGGTAGTATGTCTAGAGAAAACTTATGCCAACATGAGCATGATGCAACAAATTGTTGGGAATTTTATCCCTTTCCTACATAGAACTCCAACTTTGCACACAACTTTTTAGACACGTCTCCTCATCCACCAACTCAAAATCCAACTCTAGATCAAAATCCTCATCATGCTTCTCTCAAATATTATGCAACACATGGCATTCTCCAAGAACAATTGGACAGTCAAGCAACTTCACCTTAGCACAATTTTGTAGACAATACCACCTCCCTTTAAATCGACTAAATCTATCCTTTGCAATCTTTTAGATATTTCTTATCTTCTCAATAAAATAATCTTGATTCCAAGTAAGATTATGTTGAACATGTTTAATTAGAATCCATTCCAAGAGTGGATAAACAGAGCTACCCACAACCCAGCCCCTATCAAAGACACCATTCATTCCAAACTTGAACATATCAAAATTATCTAGGACTAGGTCATCAAACATAATATTAGTGAAGGAGCCTATGCTATCTACAACTCATTGCAATGTAGTGGAGTAGGATTTTCTTTCATTTATATTAGTGCGCCTTTTATTGAACTAATAAGCTACATTAGTATTGGTTTCCTAGTCTACCCTAACATAAACTAACCTTGTCGAATCTAACTTCACTTATTCTAGTTAGGCTAGCCTTTCTTTGCCCAACCAAACCTATACCATAATAACCTACCATAGCTTACCTAAATCTTACCTTAACTTAGCCTAATCTAGTCTAACCTAGCCACCTAACCTAATCTAGCATATCCTACCTTAACCTAGGCTAGCCTACTTTATCTTAAAGTACATAATCTAATGTCTAACCTACATAGAACAACTTATTTTATCCTACCATATGCTTAAGCCTAAAGCCCTAAGTCTCAATCCAACGTTTAAATACTTAATCCAAAAACTAAAACTACAGTGGATGAATATCCTAAACCTAAGACTAAGCCTTCCTCACATTGTACTTGCTTAAATAAAATTATAATAATTCATTAAACACATATATGATATAAAAATATACATCTTTATTCAAATCCACTTTTTAATATGGAATAAGTAATCATAGGCCCATAATGTGAATCAAAGTAAGAATTACATAATCTAATAGAAAAATACAAAGAAAAATAAGTGATTTAAAAGAATGAAAATAAACACATCACTAGTGCAGCAATAACAACTGAAATACTTACCAAGCAATAAAAACTTGAATAGCTATAACTTACTTTAAATTATTATTATATTATTATTATTATTTTATTATTTATTTATTATTATTAATTAATGAAAAAAATTTAATATATAAGTGAAACATTTATGCATTTTAAAAACACGGAATAAGATTATTAGTAATGGATATTTACAATGGAGATTTTTAATTTACAAGTAGGATTTGTTACAATGTCTTGGGCCAATACTATGAATTATGAGTACACCATGTCCAGAAAACCATAAATCACTTCATATGATGCTTGTTTATATGACTATTTGCTTTAACTAATCAAGTTAATTAAAAATGAAAACAAGACATGGAGATAAATCTCAACTCTTGGTTGGTGTGTATTAGTATTAATCTTATAAAATATTCCATGGAGTATAAATCCCTACCATCAACTAAATAATTGATAATTACATTAAAATTCTAAAAGGCC
>APFE030339057.1:47636-92505 GCA_000404065.3 Pinus taeda
ATTGTGCATAACTACCAACCTAGATCCATCTTAACTCTGGATCTATCAAGCACCGAGAGGGATCAAATCTCTTGAGGTGCAAACATATTTCTTGAATGCAAAACTTGAGGAAAGGTTTTCACCTCGAGAGATTTGATCCCTCTCGGCACTTGATAGATATAAAGTTAAGATGGACCTAGGTAGGTTTCATTCGTGTAGACCAAATAAAATCTAATGAACATATGATTAATTTTATCAATAATAGGTAAATTAATCTAATATTAATATAATCATTTTAAATATGCTAAATATGTCTGAGATTAATCTCGTCATTTTAATTTTAAATTTTGTTAGTTACATCAGTTTGTTAAGATGATAAATATTGTTAATAACTTTAATGATGAAAAATGATGAAATAAATTTTTTGAAAGTAAACTGACATTGTAATAGTGTTGAATGATAGAAAATGTGAATAATAAGAATATAGTCAATTACAAATAATCTTCATTGTGATCAATTTCAAACTATTTTCTTCTACTATTCTTATTGTCGCCCTTGTTACTTTTTTCATCTTTTCATATTGGTTGTATGAAAATGATAGGTTAAATTGTAAATCATTTAAATCTTAGCTTGAGCTATTAACTTGTCTCTCTTTCTCTACAATATTAATAGGTTGAATTATTATAACACAAAAGTCAATGTAAATCATTAATACTTTTTTGTGCTTACATTGAAATCAATGCACAATGTTAATCCAATCACTTTAAAATTAATGTACCATCATACATCCAATTACCTCAAGTCAGAAATCAACATCTACACTAAAATCAATGCATCTAATCAAAGAAACCAAACAATATTAGAAAACAACATCTACGCTAAAATCAATAAACATAATTGAAGAAATCAAATAGGATTATAAATCAACATTTACAATCAAATCAATGCATCTAGTGCAAGTAAGAAAATATGATTATAAACCAACATCTACATTAAAATCAATGCATCTAGTGAAAGTAAGAAAATAGGATTATAAACCAACATCTACACTCAAATCAATGGATCTAATGTAAGAAATCAAATAGGAATAGAAATCATCTACATTGAAATCAATGCATCTAGTTCAAGCAATCAAACATTATTAGAAATTAACATATACATTGAAATCAATGCCTCTAGTGCAAGCAATCAAATAGGATTAGAAATTTTCATGTATGCTAAAATCAATGCATTTAGTAATCAAATAGTATTGGAAATCACCATCTACACTAAAATAAATGCATCTAGTGAAGGAATATTCTTCCCTCTCTCCCCCCTCCATCTATATCTATATCTCCCTCCTCTCCTTCTTTATCTCTCTATCTCACCCACCCAAGCACGCACGCTCTCTCACTCCATATCTATCAATCTCTATATCCCTCCCTCCTATTCTTCATGTCTCTCTTCTTCCCCCTCCACTTTCCATCTATATCTATATCCCCCTTTGTCTCTATATATCACACCAAAAACATACAATATCTTTCTCCAATATATCTATCTATACTTCTCTCCTCCTCTCCCACCCTCTCTCTCTCTCTCTTCCCCTTCTCTCCCTCTCCCCCAATTTTATCTCTCTACCCTCCTGATATCCTCTCTCCCTCTCTCACCATCTTCCTTATCACTCCCTCTCTCTCTCTCTCTCTCTCTCTCCATCTTTCTCTCTCTATTTCTTTCTTCTAGCCTCCATCTATCTCCCCTTCCAACTCCATATCTCTTTCCCTCCCTCTCTCCCCTCTCTCACATCCTCTCTCTTCCTTGCTCTCTCTCTCTCTCTCTCTCTCTCTCTCTCTCTCTCTCACTTCAACATTGTTCCTATATCTCTACCTCTCTCCTCTCTCCTTCTCTCTCCCATTGTCTCTAATTCTTTCCATCTATCCTTTATCTCTTTATCTCACCCCCAAACATACACACTCTCTCTCCATCTCTCCCTTTTTACTCACTCTTTCTCTCCACTTCTCACTCTCTGTCTTTCTTCTCCCCTCCCTCTCCCCCCTGCCCCAACTCCGTCTCCCTATCCTTCCCTCTCTCCTCCTCTCTCCCTCCCTGTCTCTTCCTCTATCCCTCCCTATATCGTCCTCTCTCTCCCTTTCTCTCCTACACCTCTCTCTCTCTCTTTTTGTTTATTTGTCTGTCTGTCTCCCTCTCTCTCTCTCTTCCCCCATCACTCTCCTCCTCTCTCTCAAGTCCTGTCTCTTGTTCTTCCTCTCTCTCCCTTTATCTCCTACCTCCCTATCTCTTCCCCAATCACTCTCTCTCTCTCTTTGACCTCCAATTCTATCTCTCTCTCTTTTTCCTCCAATCCTCTCCCTCTCTCTCTCTCTTATCTCCAACCATCTATCTTCCCCCATAATTCTCTCTCTCTCACCAATTATGTTACTATATCCCTCTCCCTCTGCTTCTCTCCTTCCTTCTCTCTATCTCTCCTTCTTTGTCTCTCTATCCCTCCCTCTCTCCTCCTCCCTCTCCCTTTCTCTCCTCCCTCTCTCTCTCTCTCTTTACTCCCTCTCTCTCTCTCTCTCTCTCTCTTCTCTCCAACCTTCTCTTCTTCTTGTCTCTCCTTTACTCTCTCTCTCTCTCCCAACCCCCTCTCTCTCTCTCTCCCACCAAGTATGGTACTAATCCCTTCCTCCTCTCCTTCTCCCATCCCTTCTCTCTATCTCTCTTTCTTTATCTCTCCATCCCTCCCTCCCTCCTCCTCACTCTCATCCTTCCTCTCTCTCCATTTCTCTCCTACCTCCCTCTCTCTTCTCCCATCTCTCTCTCTCTCTCTCTCTACCATCTAATCCTCTCACTATCTCCCTCCCTCTCTACTTCTCTCTCTTCCCCCTCCATATTTGTGTTTCCCTCTCCCTCTATCACCCTTATCTACCTCTCTCATTCCTCTCCCTCTCTCTCTCTTTATTCCTCCTCTCCCCTCTCCTTTAGTTTATCTCCATCTCTCCATTTTCATTCCCCCTACCTCCCCCCTATTATCACTCCATATATTTGTTCTTACCTCCTATATATATCTAGAGTTAATACATATAATGATATATCAATATATATTATAATATAATAAATTTAATTTTTATTAATCCAAAGTTTTTTAATTTAATAATAATACTAATTTTTATCTTTAATATTTAATATTACGGTTAAATTTTTTTTGCATGGTATTAATAATAATGTGGTCCATGGTTTGCATGGGGTAGCTCAAGTGGTGATGGTCATGGAATGAAGTCTCACCGAACCGAAGATCTTGGGTTCGAAACTTGTGCTACCCTCCCCTGTAGCGGGGTGAATAATGGACATGTAAACTTGAAAAATTGGAGAGTCCTACAAAGCTTACAAAAAAAACGGCCCATGGTATTTGACCCATAGGCTTCACCTAAATAAATGCTATTTTTTAATGTTAGTAAGTATACATATGTTTATGGAATAAATATAAAAAGAGGTTCTATTTATCTATCATAGCTCAGGTTTATTTATATTTTCATTTATTTATCATACCTCTAGTTTATTTATATTTCTATTTCTTTACCATACTTTTAGAGTAAATATAAAAAATGTTTTATTTATTTGACATAGCTCTTTTTTGAGTTGTCATAAACCTCTTTAAATTTTAAATTTATATTGTGTTTAGACATAGTAATAATTAGACTGATAAAGTGATAAGGTCGACATTAGATTAAAAATGCTAAACATTAAATATTTACATTTACATTTACATTTATGTTTACGTTTTTATATGATATCTGCCCCCATACGGGTTGTAGAGCGCCTCTCAGCATAATAACAATAAGATAACATAACTATAGTTAACATAGTGTAATTCTATTTTTAAACCATGATATATATATATATATATATATTATCATTTTAACATATATTATTATAATTTTATAACTATATATATAGGTTCATGTTTCACAATGCATCATTGTAGATTCTTCACAGTGGAATTGGTTCCTCTTTAACCATCAAAACTAATAAATATCCAACCATCAATTAAAGTTTCATTTAAAAATTACCCTTTAATAATGTAGTTGTTATTAAGAATATTCACATATTAAAAAAATCACCATAACACACAAATGACTTATTAAATCTTGAATCTTAGTTTGGAATTTCATGGAATACTCACAATAAAATCTCCATAACCTTGAAATAAAATGTCAATGACCCAAACAGGCGATAGCATTTGTATATATGTGAGATATGACTAAGGAGATCTTATGAAACATATGAAATGACAAAAAATTAAAACTATTGAATATTATTGATAAAAGCTCAAAAGTATATTAACTAATATGGTTTATGCTAATATTTACATATATATATATACTATTGGATCTAAAGATAAAGTATGCATTGAAAATATATATATATATTAACATTGTTTTGAATCATGGGATGTGCACTAATATTAACAAAGATTGAATGCATAGTATCTAAACCTTTTAAAAATTAAAATACTAAACTTATAATGAATGGATATTGCAGATCTCTTAATATTGTGTTATAGATTTATGTTATGGTTTCCTCCTTCATTTTTACATTCTGAGAGAAAATACTAATAATCATTAAATGTGGTGAAAGCATGCTTTGATCAAATCCTTCCTTCTATTTATCACCAAAATTTAGCAAAACCAATATAGATATATATTATTATTCATCTATATAAACAACTAAGTGCACACACATACACATACACAGAAGTGTGTATTAAAGTAACAATGAATAAAAATTATAACAAACTCACTCTAATAGGACTCCATATCATAACTAACTAGTTGCTTTTTTATACAAAAGAATTTCCTTTAAAACCAACAAATAATTTTCATCGCATCTTTGATTGGGATGCTTGTAGCTAATTTTTTTAACAATTGAACTTGCAACCATGATTCAAACAAGCATGGAATTATTTTTAATCATTGATCTTTTCCATCTCAACTAAGGGTGACCCTACATTCATCCCATCTCTTTATGTGATGCTTCTGGCTTGGGGAGAGGTGGGAGGACTTAAGAGCATGCATGGGAGATCAACATAAAATAAAGAATGAATAACCTAACAAAGAAACAAAAAACAAAGGGCTTTGGTAGTATGTCTAAAGAAAACTTATGC
Organism: Pinus taeda; assembly: GCA_000404065.3. Taxonomy (NCBI): domain Eukaryota; kingdom Viridiplantae; phylum Streptophyta; class Pinopsida; order Pinales; family Pinaceae; genus Pinus; species Pinus taeda. Next base: position 52,759 of record APFE030339057.1, read on the forward strand.
CTATATGAGGATGATATAAAAAAATTTGGGCAATATATTCATGAACTGTTGGTGACCCTATGTTCGTCCCATCTTTGATTGGGATGTTTCTATCTCATGAGCATGAACAAAAGATAGATGTGGTGTTTAGGAAATAGAATCCAATAAACATATCAAAAAGAAGAAAGGGATTTGGTAGTATGTCTAGAGAAAACTTATGCCAACATGAGCATGATGCAACAAATTGTTGGGAATTTTATCCCTTTCCTACATAGAACTCCAACTTTGCACACAACTTTTTAGACACGTCTCCTCATCCACCAACTCAAAATCCAACTCTAGATCAAAATCCTCATCATGCTTCTCTCAAATATTATGCAACACATGGCATTCTCCAAGAACAATTGGACAGTCAAGCAACTTCACCTTAGCACAATTTTGTAGACAATACCACCTCCCTTTAAATCGACTAAATCTATCCTTTGCAATCTTTTAGATATTTCTTATCTTCTCAATAAAATAATCTTGATTCCAAGTAAGATTATGTTGAACATGTTTAATTAGAATCCATTCCAAGAGTGGATAAACAGAGCTACCCACAACCCAGCCCCTATCAAAGACACCATTCATTCCAAACTTGAACATATCAAAATTATCTAGGACTAGGTCATCAAACATAATATTAGTGAAGGAGCCTATGCTATCTACAACTCATTGCAATGTAGTGGAGTAGGATTTTCTTTCATTTATATTAGTGCGCCTTTTATTGAACTAATAAGCTACATTAGTATTGGTTTCCTAGTCTACCCTAACATAAACTAACCTTGTCGAATCTAACTTCACTTATTCTAGTTAGGCTAGCCTTTCTTTGCCCAACCAAACCTATACCATAATAACCTACCATAGCTTACCTAAATCTTACCTTAACTTAGCCTAATCTAGTCTAACCTAGCCACCTAACCTAATCTAGCATATCCTACCTTAACCTAGGCTAGCCTACTTTATCTTAAAGTACATAATCTAATGTCTAACCTACATAGAACAACTTATTTTATCCTACCATATGCTTAAGCCTAAAGCCCTAAGTCTCAATCCAACGTTTAAATACTTAATCCAAAAACTAAAACTACAGTGGATGAATATCCTAAACCTAAGACTAAGCCTTCCTCACATTGTACTTGCTTAAATAAAATTATAATAATTCATTAAACACATATATGATATAAAAATATACATCTTTATTCAAATCCACTTTTTAATATGGAATAAGTAATCATAGGCCCATAATGTGAATCAAAGTAAGAATTACATAATCTAATAGAAAAATACAAAGAAAAATAAGTGATTTAAAAGAATGAAAATAAACACATCACTAGTGCAGCAATAACAACTGAAATACTTACCAAGCAATAAAAACTTGAATAGCTATAACTTTACTTTAAATTATTATTATTATTATTATTATTATTATTATTATTATTATTATTATTAATTATTAGAAAAAAATTAATATATAAGTGAAACATTTATGCATTTTAAAAACACGGAATAAGATTATTAGTAATGGATATTTACAATGGAGATTTTTAATTTACAAGTAGGATTTGTTACAATGTCTTGGGCCAATACTATGAATTATGAGTACACCATGTCCAGAAAACCATAAATCACTTCATATGATGCTTGTTTATATGACTATTTGCTTTAACTAATCAAGTTAATTAAAAATGAAAACAAGACATGGAGATAAATCTCAACTCTTGGTTGGTGTGTATTAGTATTAATCTTATAAAATATTCCATGGAGTATAAATCCCTACCATCAACTAAATAATTGATAATTACATTAAAATTCTAAAAGGCCTATTCCAAAAATAGACATTGCTATTGACTAAATTAAAAGATATAAAAAATTTAATCGTATTTAAAAAAAAACTAAATTATAAAAATATATAACATAATTTAATTTAAAAAAATAAATCACAATATTACCTATAATAATTAAAATTATTTATTTAAATATCTAAGTTAAAATAAGGTATACATCATATAATAAAATAGCTTTTCAATATACATTGTTAATTAAGTAGATAACTTTTTTTATAAAAAAATATTAATTAAAATAAAAGATCTATTCTATCAACTTTAAATTATAATTTAAGTAGAGAAACATTACAATTGAGCATTTAAAAAAATTTATTTATTTTTTTCCAATTTAAAATTCAATTAAAAACACTATCATAATATACTACAACATAATATAAATCTTCTTCCAAAACAAAACAAAAAATATAAATCTACAAAACAAAAGTGGGATATCTAATCAAGTATCTGATAAATACACAAAACTTCCTTTATCTATATTAATATTTCAAATTAAAAATTTCATAAGCCATGGCATATACAGAGGACACATATTTTGTTTCCAAACCTTGATTGAAAAAAATACATTTGGTTTCAGAAGCTCAATTGAAAAAATTACGTAAATGTAATCAAGAAGGCATAAAATGCAGAAAAAACTAAAATGCGCTATAGAGGTGGGTTAAATCGTGGTAGGTTGCATTGAATGGAAACTACAAAAATCAACTGAATATGATATAGTGAGAAATAACGTTATCTATAATTAATGTTTATAATTAGTGATTGAGTATTTCATACTTCAAAGAAAAAATATGTATAAAACCTCGCTATGAAACCCACTTCAAAATTTATAAATTAAAGAGAGAGATTTGAGGTAAATCGATTCCACTGATATTAAAAAATGCTAGTTTCCAAGTATGGAAAGTCAAAGAAGAATTTGAAAGGGTATTAATAATGTGTCTGAAAAAATCAACTCTCAAAAATAAGTTATACAAATTTTAGTGCACATCATGGGAGACAATTATGAAAATATATTAACCATATAATACTGGAAAACAAACATGACAATATATTAACCATATAATACAGGCAAAATTCTCTATAACAGAAAAAATTCTCATCAAATTCCAACTTTGGATACATTAAATCCATCATGAAAAGAGCATTTGGTTTAGGGAATAAAATCATTTAGACTCTTTTCTAATTTGTACCATATTATTTCATTATGTAGTGTGTTGTACAAGAAACATTGTCTTCATGTGCTTGTAGCTAATACATGTCATGTGTCAATGTCAAACATCAATAACTTAAAGTCTATTGGAGTGTTTGGTTGGCATACAATTTTATTAGTTTTGTAAGGTTTATTTCAATTTATTTCATATATATTTAGTACTCATGGTCTATGAATAAAATTCCTTATTTAGAAATGAGGAAAAGTGTGAAGGTAGATTTGATCACAAATTTAATTGTGTTTACATGGAACTCAATACTTTCGTTGATAAATTATCAGAAAATAAACTCTAAAGTTTAGGACTTCAGGCTAGATTATTTTTCTTGAGTTTAAAAATGGTTGTTTTTGTTATGAAAGAAGCTCCCAAAAATAGGAGAAGAGATAATTCAACAACTTCAAAATAAGCCTATTCGAGGGGAAGCCTCCTTTACATTACACAAATGAAGAACAATTATTTGATAATACAAATGACAAGACCTCATTTATATATATAGGAGTTTAAGGGTTCATAATATAATCAAAGCTAGCATAACAATAATAATGTAAGGGCACAACAGTAACAATAGTGGGCTTCTAAGCGATACAATAATAACAATATGGGGACTACATCAGCACAACAATGAAATAAGGGGGTTGCACTAATAACATTAAGGGGCTACACTAGTAGTATAGGGACTTAACATGCCCCTTTCCTTCAAAAAGTGTTGTCTTCAATGCTTGAGTAGTTCTGGAATCTTCTATATAAAATTATCGTCCTCCTATGTGGAATCTTCAACGGGTAAGTTCTTCCACTTTATGATATACTTTGATATTGATCGATTTTTAGCTGTCGGTTCTTGTTTCTGTGACTATTTTAGGTTCCAATATGATTTTTCCTTCCTTGTCAATTTCCAAAAATATTGTTTGAACTCGGAGCTTGTCACCTATGACCTTCCTTAAGCATGAAACATGGAAAACTGGGGGTATTTGGGAAGAGGTAGGAAGCTCCCATTTGTATTCCATAGTACCAATCTTTTGCAACACCTTGTAAGAATCATAGTACTTTGGTAATAATTTATTATCCCTCTTAGCTTGCTTGAGGGACATTTGTTTATATGGTTGTAGCTATAAAAATACCAAGTCGCCTACATAAAAACTTCTTTCACTATGATGTTGATATGTTTGTTGCTTCATTTGATTCTGTGCCAAAGTGACATTATCCTTTAAGAGTTGGAGAACGTTTTCTTGATGCCCGACGTGATCTTCCACTGCTTGAACCTTAGAATGATTATCCAAGACTTTTTGTAGGTCAGGAGAAATAGATGATTTCGTTGTTTGAACCTCTAGTGAACATAATTGTGCAATCATGCCCGATTGTTCTTTCTTTAGAATCTTTTTCATGCCATTATAGATGATTATCTTTCTTGGTTTAGCTATGATACCCCTTAATTCAACTTCCTTTCCTTCCCAAAAAAGATTCAAGAAAGGTTCTTGAAAATTGGAAGCTATCGTCCTCAAAGACTATAATCATTGGACTCCTAGTACAACATCAACACCACCACCCATTGGAATGGAAAACATTGGAATATTCAAGATATATTCTCCCATGGATAGCTTGATATTATGGAACTTGCTAGAGCAATTTATGATTCCTCCATCTAGAACCATTACTTTACACTATGGCACTGGATATAGGAAGCAATTCAATTCCTTGGTTGTCTTACAATGAATCAAATTATGGGTACTACTTGAATCAATTGAATATATTACCTTTTTCTTCTTGATATGTCCTTATATCTTGAGAGTTTCAGGAGTGGTAATTCTTATCAATGAATTACAATATATGGTCAGATTCATTTCTTCTTTCTCTGGATTGGTTCTTGGTGTATATCCTCTTCTTTTTACATTTCGTGTTCCATTTCTTCCTCCTCTTTCCCATCTATCTAAATTAATTCCTTCTCAGCACACTTATGACCTTTAGCGTATTTTCTATCACAATTGTAACAAATCCATTTTGATTTTTTCCTTCCAAGTGTAGTGGTGTCAACCTTGTAGGTGGTGGAATGCTAGGAGCAACAACACTTCCATCTTTATAGTTATGAGTGGTAGGATTCCTTTTTGCCATAATTTTTCTTTTATCATTTTTTTGCCAACATGTATGTCTTCTCCAATGAATCAGGTTCCCAAAGGCGAACCTCATGTTGGATGTTATCATTTAAATTCCCTATGAGTACTTCAATCCTATGCTTATCTAGAATATCATATTCCCTTATATTCAGTTTTTGGAAGTCCTCAATGTGCTCTACCATTGAACGCTTTTGTTTGAGACTTATCAATTACCTAAAGAAGGTGTTTCTCTTTGTATCCTCATAATGTGCTATCATTTCTTCTGTGAAATTTGAACAAGTGGCAAGTGGTTTATGCAAACAAATCCATTTATACCATAGAAAGTGATTTGGTTCTAAATATAATTATGCAATACACACTGTTTGTAATAGTTTCCCATCATATAGATCAAAAATATTGCTCCATCTATAGTATCCAAGTTTCGAGATCATTGCCATCAAACTTCCTCATATCGGTATTTGGAATATGGTGGGTCTTCATTCCAATGTTATATTCTATGAAATCATGATTTACATTTATTTTTTTGTCATCATGAGTTTCCTCTACTACCTTTTCGCCATTAGGTGTCCTTTCTTGTAGTAGCTTTGTCCCACCTTCCTTGAAGCCTTCCATGTCTTTATTCAAAGATTCCATGCCTTTATTCAAATATGCTTCCATACCATCAATGCGGGCTTCCATGGCATAGATAAAAATATTTATCTTAGCTTCAATTGCATTCTTCAAATCATCCATCCGATTTTTCTTATTAGGTGTTTATATTTTCTTGATTTGAGTCATTGTCTCTCTTTCTTTTAGGAGCTCTATATTTAAACAACTGTAACTCTACAATTTAAGATCTGCAAGCTCTACAATTTCATTGTATGGTAGAACTTTGAGTCCTCTTTCTAACCCCACAAGTGTGATTCAAATTCGATTCTCCAAGAAATAGTTATGCACAATCTCCCAAGATGACCTGATTATATATGTTTTCAGTAGAGCGAACTTGTATGAAGTACCATGTCTCATAGTTTCAACCTTCGTCCATAAAGCCGATAGCCAAAAAAATAAATTTTATCCTACTTTTGTCATGTTTTACTAAATTTGAATCCAATGCTCAAAGAGAAAGTTATGATGATTTTCCCAAGTTCACATGTTTGGGATAGAATTAGGGAGCGTGCAAAAGTCCTAAATTCCTCAGTTCATATCTCCGAAAATATAGCGAGAAGAGATCTGAAATTCTATCACGAGGTTAATCATGATTTCGTCTCACATGGGTTTAAATTTCATCTTCTGAAGCTTTGTATAAAAGAACGTTATAGATAAAATTTCACGATGACCTTTTTGAAACAATGAAACCCTAGAATCTAAAGCTCTAATACCAAATGTTATGAAACCAGCGCAAAAAAATAGAAGAAGAGATAGATAAATGACTTCAAAATAAGCCTATTCGAGGAGGAAACCTCCTTGACATTACATAAATGAATAATTCTTTGATGATACAAATGAAAAAGCATCCTTTCTATATATAGGATTCTAAGGGGTCATAATATAATCAGAGCTCACATAACAATAATGATGTAAGGGCACAACAATAACAATAGTCGGCTTCTATGGGGCACAATAATAACAATATGGGGACTCCATGGCCACAACAGTACTATAAGGGGGTTTCACTAATAATAATAAGGGGCTACACTAGTAGTATAGAGACCAAACATTTTTCGTAAACATTCTTTCTAAGTCAACATTTTTTTCTTGGATTAGTTTATATGTATTATATGTAATAATTTAGTCAAAAAAAAAAAAATCTTCGATTAGTTTATATGTATTATATGTAATATGTCGAGGCATCCCATATACACTCCCCAACTGGAGGTCATCATAGTGCAAGGGGTTCTGTTATATGTGGTTGGGCTTGTGGTAGATCATGTAGCCCACCAAGAGTTCATGTTCCACTCATAGATCTTGCCTCTAACGCTAGTCAAAGTGTCAGAGAAAGTTTTTTTTGTCTCTATTAATGATCATACTACCTCTAGTGGACCTTCTTCTCTTATTTGAGGTACACCTCCTTCTTTTTTAAATCCTCTTTAAACTTTATGTGTTTTTGTCCTTAAATTGTATTTAATTTTTAAATTACCTTTGGCTGATGTGTTTGAATTTAATGTATATGTATTATGATTCTATTTTTAATTTAATTATATATATCTATATATATATATATATATATGTGTGTGTGTGTGTGTTTTGTGTGTGTGTGTGTGTGTATTGTGTGTGTGTTTATGATTTTCAAGCACTTAGTAGGCTGAAGCTAATCCCTCTATGGGATGATACTACAACTCATCTCACATTGGAGGATGTTACAACCCATCATATGTGGATCACAAAAGAGAGACATAAAATCCCCACTAATTCAACGACTCATATTGGTTGTTTTTTTATGTTGGATAACATCAATAGGTTGATCGAGACATACCAGAGGTTGGGATCACATATCCACATCCTACAATCCATACAGAGGATTAGGATGCATGAGGTTAGAAGCCCAAATACCTGGGAGGTGGTGAAAGAGGCCATGAAGGACACTGATGTTAGTGGGGAGTTGTTAAACACTCTTTGGATTGGCCTGCTAGACATAGAGGTTAAGACCTGCTAGCCATAGAGGTTAACTTCCACTAAAATATTTTAGGAATGTTGATGCAACCCCTTTTGTGTATGATAGATTCATTGGAGCTTGCGGTGGGTTCCCCCACCATGACCAGGTCACCATTTATTTTTCCAATATATTATATGCAGAGCTTGTTTTACATATGATGTCAGATTACACTGATACCATATCTCATTATTATGGACGTGAATTTAGACATACCTTTGAGTGTGATGAGGCTCGTAGGAACCCTAGGCTTGTATCATAACCTCCGCGATTCTTTCCACTACCATCTTTGAACTTGGTATTACCTACAGAGGTAGAGGGATTATCACAACTCGGTGGTGAGACCGGGGAGAATATTGCACACAACATGTGGACGTCATTTGCTAGTGTTTGTGTTTCATTGGATGGAGAGATTAGGAGTTCACAACCATTGCCTCGTGACCCCCAAGTTCCCTTATATGATGATGCATTTCTCAATAGTTTACCCTTTGAACAAATTTTGACATAGACATTTATGTATCATGATTCCATTCATGAGACTTGGAGGGTGTGTGGCCTACGTAACACATACCAAGTACATATATACACGAAAATTTTGACTCTTATTGCCATATTATGCATAATTATTTATATTAATTTCTAGTTCATATTAGATTTGGTGTATATTTAATAAGTTCATGATAACATATAGAAACATCCCAACCACATGGATGAGCTTATGAGGTCATCCAAGGGGGCAGTTGATCAACCGGGCCATCCTCAACCAGAGAATGTTTCCATATATTATCATCCACCTCCATCTCCACATCATATGTTCACTAATGCGGAGGAGAGTTACTATGTACAACCACATGGACCAACAGTGGAGGTAAACATTTTTATTCCTAAGATTTCAACATTTTATTTTTCTTAGGTTACACATATATGCTAATTAATTTGTAGAGTAATTATAATTTTTCCTTGCCATTGTGTACACATAGGCCCATATGGAAAGTTTTGTTGATGCCGCTGTTATGTAGAGACATGAATGGAATGTTGGCTTTAGAGGCACTGATGATGCAAGTCCATTGATTTAGGCCCCAATCATTGAATCACATGCAGGGAAGCACCAAACCTCGATTCATTAGACCCTCATCCTATCTGACTTGCATTTGGAATTGAGTAAGGTTGATAAATTCATGTATATGTAATTAAAATTGTGGTTCAAAACCATTTATTTCCATATTGTATAATTTGTACAAATACTGAACTAATTAGTTTGAATTTGAATGTGTTGTATTGTAGTACCATCCTATGGACACTTACGTTGCATGAGAGAACTCATATAGGAGTTCTGGTGGTACTTAGAGTGTCACAGATTATATATTTTTAGGCTCATTTCATAGTGCACATTCACATGTAATACATACTTTGTATATCCTCATACGTGGATAGTTTATGGATGTACATCATGGACATTATTTTAGCTTATGGATGCTTGTTATTTCAATTTATGGGTGTTCATGTGATATTTTTAATTTGTATGAAGTTTATGGATTTGTTAAAATTATTTCCCTAATTTAAAAAAATTATATATACTATATCTTTTATTAGTAAAATATATGTTCAATTTTGATTTCTAATTTCATAAACTAAGAAAATGAGTACAAACTTATCTTATGGTACAAGCCACTTTGATACTTAAAATGAAAAAGAATATATCATGTATCAATTTAATATTGAGCATGGAAAGAATTCGTATAATGTTTCATGTTGGCTTGTAGAAAGCATCTTTTAGTGTAATCAACATGTATGCTATTACAATTCAATTTTAAAAATAATATATTTGAATGATAAAGTCATCCATATTATATTATATATATATATTTATATATATATATATATATTATTATATATTAATTTGTGACCCCATTAACCATTGCACAGACAATTTTTTTAAGTATTTCAATCAATTTCTTATCTAAGGTTCAATTAGAAAACACAAATAGGATTGAAATAAGTTTTATTTAATTTTAAAAGATGTCATGTAAACAAAAAATTGGTTTTATCGAGCATTATTTATTTTGAGATTATATAAAAGAGCTTAGTCATAACATGATATAATTCAAACGTATTGAAATTAAAATATAGGTCAAAAGATAATATATGACAACATTCCTATAATTTTACATAATGTTATCAACATTCCTAAATTTACTAATAGTTATTCAAGCATTCAATCAATTCTTTATGATTGAAATAAGTTTTATTCAATTTTTAAAATCTCTAATATGATTGAAATAAGTTATATTCAATTTTAAAACATGTTGGGATGTAAAAATTTCAAATACAACTTTTATTAAATTTTATTTTATTTGAGGTTATCTATGAAATCTTAGTCTTAATGCATGTCGTCAATAATTTTTTTGTGCTTACATTAAAATAAATGCACAATGTTAATCTAATTACCTTGAAATTATTGTACACCATATATCTAGTTACATCAAATTAGAAATCAACGTTTCCACTGAAACGAATGCATCTAATGCAAGAAATCAAACAGGATGAGAAATCAACGTCTACACTAAAATCATTGCATCTAGTGCAAACTATCAAAAATGATTAATGTACATTGGATAAACCAATGCTCCCTGTGCATTTCACGAGATGGACTAACTACCTCTCATGGATCGTTATCTATGGTGATGTACTTCTTGACTAACACCTATGGGTTTTGCTCTAATGACAATCACAATTCCCAACAAGCGGTATCAAAGCGTTGGTCACGAGTTTGACACACACCCGAATCGTGTTGCGAGGGATATTTTTCGACATTGGATATACCAAAGGTCTATGTTTGTTTCATGACATGGACTAGAAACCCCTCATGTATCCTTATGTCAGGCAATCCAATTATTGACTAACACCTATGGATTTTGGTCTAACAACAATCGTGATTCCCAACAAATCAACATCTTCTCGAAAATCAATGCATATAATGCAAGCAATCAAGTAGGATGAGAAATAAACATCTACACTAAAATCAAAGAATCTAATGAAAATAATCAAATCGGACTAGAATCAATGTCTACACTAAAATCATTGCATCTAATGCTGCAAGAAATCAAATACAATTAGAAATCAACATCTACACTGAAATCAATGCATCTAGTGCTAGTAATCAAATAGGATTAGGAATCAACATCTAAACTTTATCAATTCATCTAATGCAAGCTCAATCGGTCAAGATTATAAATATATTTAATGAAATTAATGCATCTAATTCAAGCAATGAAATATAATTAGAAGCAACATCTACACAAAAATCAATGCTTCTAATGCAAGAAATCAAATAGGATTAGAAATCAACATATGTACACTGAAATCAATATATCTAGTGCAAGGAATTTTCTTCCTTTCTCTCCCCCCTTCATCTATATCACTGTCCCCCTCCATATCTCCTTTATCTTTCTATATCACCCCCCTAGACACACAAACTCTCTCTTTTTATATCTATCTATCTCTCCCTCCCTCCCTCTATCTCTATCTTCTTCCCTCTCTCCCCCTTCCATCTATATATTTATCTCCCTATGTCTCTCCTTCTTCATATCTCTATATCACACCACAAATCTGCACATTATTACTACATATCCATTTGTATCTCCCTCCCTCTCCCTCTCTTTTTCTCTCCCCCTTATCTCCTTCTGTCTCCCCTTTTATCTCTCTTCCCTCCTACTCTCCTCTCTCCCTCTCTCCCCATCTCCCTTGTCACTCCCTCTATCTCTCTCCACAAGTATCTCTCTATATGTCTTTCTTCTTACCTCCTTCTCTCTCCCCCTCCAACTCCATCTCTCTCTCTCCCTCCCACTCAAGTCATCTTTCTCTGCCTTTCTCTCCCACCTCCCTCTACCACTCCCCCTTGTCTCTCTCTCTCTCTCTCTCTCTCTCTCTCTCTCTCTCTCTCAAGCTTCATCCTATAACTATGTTAACTATCTCCCTCCCTCTCTTATTCTCTCTACCTCTTCTCTCCATATATCCTTAGTTTTCTTTCTATCTCAACCCAAAACATAGACACACTCTCTCCATCTCTCCCTTGTCACTCCCTCTCTCTCTCCCCACCTTTCTCTCTCTATGTGTCTTGAACTTCTTCCTTCCCTATCCTTTCCTCCAACTCCATCTCTCCAGCTCCCTCTCTTTATTAGACACTCTCTCCTTCTCTCCATATCTCCATATTTGTGTCTCTTTCTCTCCATTACCCTTCTCTCTTACTCTCTCTCCTTTATATTTCAAAGAAATTAAAATACTTTGACAACTATAATATTATGATTAATTTTTTATTTGTCATACAACATTCTTTTTATGTAATACATATTTAAAATTCAAGATTTCAAATGTGTATTTGACATTCACCTCAAGGGAAAATGATAATTTTCCATGGAAATATTATCTAAAATTTTCCCAAATATTAATGTTTTAGCTACCTCCATCAAAGATACATAGAGCACTTCATGTCTTCCAATTGAAATTTTTTAGGTTTTATTTCTCTAAAGATTACTTTAGGTTATGATTACTTCGAGGATTTTAAAAATATTTATATTTATTATGTTAGATTTATAAAAAATAATCTAAATAAATTAAACATATTGAGTTAGCTTGTATGATTCTTTTTGTGTTAATGACTCTTTTGTTGACGCCTATGCATATACCAATCATATTTCTTAATGTGCTGTGCTAGTATATATTATAATATAACAATTATATTTATTAAAGTTAATATTATATAATATCCAAATTAATAAATTCAATATCACATAAAAATATATAATTGATTTTTTTTATATTAATATCAAAATTTCATAGTTTAATTATAATAATAATAATAATAATAATAATAATAATAATTAATATTTAATATTATATTAAATTTAACAAGGTTTCTACGTGACATGATAACAAAAATTATAATAAGTTTTGGAATTTTAAAATGTGGTAAAAACTTAAATTTTTAGAACATTCAATTTTTTTTATGAAGGATCGATAGAGCCCTTGTTAACCACATATATTGCTCAATCGAAGGCTTACATAGCCCTTGATCAAGGTATTTGAATCTCAAATTTAAATGCTCATTCAAGTACTTTAAGTGATTGATCGAGCCTCTAAAGTCCTAAAATCTACAATTTCAGCACCCTTTCTGTAAAATTTACCGCAACAACATTTTGTACCCTTGCAGACTTAGGCGAAACAATTTCATTAGGTAGCGGAGTTGATGATGTTGGATTCATGAAGGAATCCTCTATCCAATGGCATATGAGTTTGACATTTTCAAATTCATATGATAATTTTCATCTAGTTTCTTTTTAACATAATACTTGAAATTTTTTTGAACACTTTTAGAGAGGTTGAATAAAAAATCAATATCATAAAATATACAAAATCAAAAAAATGAAAAAAAGTTCCACTATATTTGTTTACGAGTCCTCTTCAAAGTGGTACTCTTGGTTTTTCAATTTATTTAAATAGTTGAAAAAAACCTTACATGAACACGTGTCTGCAAAATGAAATTGAAATATTACTTCCCCAACTTTGAAAAATAATAGAAAAAATAAAATTTTGCATAAAAAAAAAGGATTAAAATGAAAAACCTACCTTTCTCTGTGCAGACCATGCTCATATAAATCTTTTTTTTTAATTACATATTTAGACTAATTTATGCTATGTGAATACACGCATACATCTTAAGATGTGTGAAAATTCGCAAGGACAAGCATTTTATCTAATGGAAAATTGACATATTATATGAAACTAAATATTTTTGCAAAAAATATCAATAGGACAACAACATAATTCTCCACAATGTGTTTCTTTATTTTGAATCAAAATTCGCAGTGCGTATATCAATTTTGAGGGCTTCAATTTGATAAAATAGGAAAAGCTTGAAATTTCATGGCCACATTTGTTCCAAAAGTGTAACCCATCTTCATGAATTCACCCATATAATTTGCCATTGTTTAGTCACCTCTCACACTTTTACAAATTTACCTATCACATTTTTAATTCCCTCCAAACTTATAGTAATCCAAAAGTCCACAGGTAAAGAATAGAGACACATCCTGATGACGCATATACAGTCCAACATTATTAAAGAAGTAGGGTCCCCCTTTCAAAAAATCCTATTCTTGTTGTCCATGTTGAAAAAATTGATAGTGAAATGGCCCTAATTTCAAGTCAGCTTCCCCTTTAGGCTACCTTTTTCTATAAATCAATTGCTCAATATCTCATTCATTTGGCGACCCACCTACAATCTTACAAATCAAAGGATGGTCTATCATTCGTCTCCGATGTTCTTCGAAATTATTCGATTGGACTATAAACCTAGGGTTTTGATTCACCTTTGGTATATAGTGACCTCTTAAACTTGCTTGACATTGCACCATCAAAATTGGAAGTTCCTTTCAAGTTCCACTTCACCCCAATACTGCATTATCAACTCCTCACCTGAATTTTCCAGTTACAACATTCTTGAAGGACGGGTGACTGGCCCCTCCCTCAAGTGCACTCAACTTTGAGATGCAAAATCTAATTATAATATAAAAACCTACAATTAACATCAAATAAAAGAGAAGAAAAAGCCTTAAATTACACACCCTCAATGCTCATGAATGCTCCTCCATTTTTAATCTTCATGTTTTTCATAAGGGCACAACATCCATAGGGATATTAAAATTAATAATTAACAAATATTATTTTTGTATTAGATTTATTAAATAATATATTGATGGTTCAAAAAACAAAAATCGAAGTGGGAGGGAAAAGGAATAGAACTTGAAAATGATATTAAAAATTGTCATGTATATTAAATTGTATTAAAATATATAAGCCATGTTATTTTATAGTGATTTAACCCTAATGGTATTACATTATGTTGATAGTAATGGACCTGCCAACATTCAAAAGTGGTCTCCCCGATATGTGATCCCAATTAGACCTCACATCGTTTGGTATAGGAGCCCCATCTGGGATACAACCCGACTATCATGATCTGAAGGATATGTCTTGGCTTTAGCTTTAAGCAAGAGAGAGAATCATATATGCTCCTTTGAAAAACAAGCAATTTTTCCTTGTGAGTGTCCAATTGTGGATGTCTCTAAGTCCTTTCACTACGAAGAAGAAATAAAGTGAGCCTTCGAGAGATAAATAATTGTACTACCCTAATAGAGACACATGCAAAAAGAGAAATATTTTCCTCAAATCAAGTAAAATAGTTCACATAGATGCGGTGATCATTGTTATCATTACAACAGATTTCCAACAAGAAACACTAAAGTAAATGAAATAGTTCAACTAATTCAGTGTGAATGTAAGAAACCATGAACCATAAACATCCAAACAATAGTCTCAGAAATATTCACAATCCATGTGTGGAAACATGTTGGCCTATAAGGCTTTAATATTAACTAAAATTCCATAGATTCATAAATAAAATGGACAACACTAGCTCCAATAGTGGAGTGTTAGAGCCACTTCTTGCTCCCCAAAAGTACTAACTCGATGTCTCTATTACCTTAACAATCCATTACATGATAAATGGGGATCTATTTATAACTTGAGAAGTGACCTTTCACACCCACGTCACTGTTTACTTTTTATCATCTAGTGACCTTTGGACTTCTACAACCTTTGGAGTTCCAAAAGACTTTTGAAATTACATATGACTTTTGATATTACATGTCCTTTAGAATTTTGTGAATCTTAAGTTCATACATTACCCCTGGACTTCTGCTTGTTTATATTTTACAATTATTACAATAATACATCTTGACTTCCACATCATCATATGATGAAACTAGACATGTCATTATCTTGGATCACTGGGACTGGCCATGACAAATGACATAGACTTTCTTCAGTGGTGACATAGCTACCATTGAATATGCTCTTTGTTGATCTTCTGCTCATAATCATTTCACCCTCCAAAGGATATTCAATCTTAGAGTCTTTAGGGTGCTTCGATCATCAAGTTTCAGGTGTGTTCATGGCTCTTTTTGTGCTTCCTTTATTTATCATGTTTTCCTAATCCTTCTTGTGTGTCTTTCCATGAGGTCCTTGGAATTCATATTTCTATAATCACTCATGACAAGCAACTATCAGTCACAAAATATCCTACTCTACCATATAATATGCATATTTTCCTATTCAAGCCTTTTTGGTGTTCTCAAAACTGTTAAAGGAGAGTCACGGTCCAAGGGTGCACTTTGAATGGCTGAAGGATTGAAGAGGGGAGGCTTTGAGTCTTTGTTGTGTGCTCATGTGCTCAAGGGGAAAAATGAAGTTAGGGCAGGGCACATGTCGCAAGTCCGAATGGAAAAGGGGAAAGCATCGGGCTTCCCAAGTGTGTTAGGAGCTTAAGGGAGAGAAGGAGGGTGTAGGGTGCACTCACGAAGGCTAAAGGTTGAGGCTTTGTGCCTTTAGGGTGTGCTTATGTGCTCAAGAGGCCTAAAGAAGGGTGTGGGGCACACTCTTGAAGGATGAAGGTTGAGACTGTGTACCTTCAGGGTGCGAAGGTGCACTCAAGAAGTTCAGTAGGGCACATGGTGCATTGGGGAAGGCATAAGGATTGAGCTTCTGATATTTAGGCTGCACTAGTGCACTTAAGGAGGTCGCACCTCTTCGAGTAGAAGGAGTGGACTCAAGGAAGGTTGTCATTTTGGAGGGCATAATTTAGAACAAGGAAGGGTATTCATGCTTTTCAAGTCCACCCAACTATGGAGGAGGGCATAGGGCACACTTTTGAACAACGAAGGTTCTCTCATAAAATCTTTCGAGTGTGCTCATGCACTTTTGGCTTTAATGGGTTTGTTTTTCAACTGAAATTTGTTTAAGTCTAGATGATTGGTCAAGGAGTCTGAAAAATGAGTTCTAGACATAAAATGATGTGCAACATACACTAAATAATTGAGAAAGCTTAGAAAAACTTTATTAATAATGAATATAAATCAAAACACCACTTTATCCACATTCCCCAAGTATAACCAGTGAAATGTGTGCAACTATGACATGAAAGTATCATTTACAACAACAAAGTGGTATGACCATGAAATGCATGTAGATATTTTCCAATCAATGTGATGACACTTGAGAAAATTCATTAACAACACAAATGAACACTTGGCGACTGAGGGGATGCTTGATACGATAATGAAGTAGGTTCCAAAATTTGAGTGTAGTGAAATTTTGGACAGTGTTGTAGCAGTGACAACACTTGGCGACACACTAGGAGGAATTCAAATTCTCTTTTTGGGAATAGATTTTAGTTAATGGAAAGATCTTCAAGAAGAATTGATTGGCCCAAGTTCCCCCTTTTGACCTAGTTTCATACATAACATATTCTATTTTTTCTACTTGGTTGAACTCACCCAAAGGTACACCGCATCACAATTGGTTCAATCTAGAAAAGGGTAATATACATGATGATTTTTTAGGATATTCATAGTATATATTTTTCATCTATGGTGTTTCTCTACCACCAATAGGCCTAGATAGTGCCCTAGCAGATTCACTTCAAGAGCACAAACATTTCTTCATTGCCAGTGAGCCTAGATAATACCCCAATGAAGTCGCTTGCTTCACCTCCTTGTGCAGGAAGCCTCTCTCTTATTTCACCCATTATTAATTTATTTAATAGAACTGTACATTGGTACTTATTATTTTCAACAAGAAGAAGAGGGATACAGAATTATTGAGAGCGTACGAGGTTTCCTCTTCAAAGAAGTATTTTAGGACCTCTAATATTGGTTTTCTCACTTTATATTTCCACTTATCCTATCTCTACTAGATTGGAAAAGTGTTAACACATAAGTAGACATATACCAAGTCAAGTAGTTTAGGTACTAGCATAATCATGGGTCTAGTAGGTTCCCACAAGGTTCTCCTATTGGAGGAATCATATTTTCCATCTGGACTTACCTCAACCTATGACATTTCCCAAATAAAGAAGGAGAACAAACAGAAAGATAAGCGTTGTAGTTGTCACACATCCCTTTGATTGCACTACAAATTCTTTGGGTCATGCACTTTACACATAGGTATTATTTATGTAGAATGACTAACAATAGGACATGATAAGACGTGACTACATATAGGAAGTACCCTGACAAAAGAGAAAACAAAAATAAATATATGTAGGAAGTGAATATCATAGCTTATACTAAAAATAATTCTTAAGGTCTTAGCCATTTACGGGAAGGGGATCAATCCTCCCATCCAAATATTTCATCTTGAAGGCATTGTGGTCAACTCTCTCTTCAATCATGAATAGTCCAATCCACAATGGTGGAACTTATTGTGTTTTCCTTTGTCTTCATGGGGCTTATCCCATTTCAAGACTAGGTTAACCACATCAAATTTCTTTCCCCCTGTGGATTTTTTATGAAACTATCACTTTACATGATTTTCATGTACAGTAAATAGGTCTTTGGTTTTGAGACTCTCTTCCTAAATTTTGAGTAAAGTGCTTATCCCGCTCTAAACCAGTAGGTGAGGCTTTCCTTGTGACTCTTGAGGGAGATAAAAGGCTGGAAGATATAGGTTTGGGGGGAATATAGCTTCTTTACTGTACACTAGAAAGTATGGCGAGGTTTTTAGGAATGGTTTGGAGTTACATGGTCAAACAAAAGTGCATTAGTTAAACTAGTATGTCAATTCTTCTATTTAGAGAAAATGGTGTTCTTAATTATGGGAATAAAATTTTTATTTGTTGGTTCATTCAAACCAGTTCCCTAGGGATAATAATTAGATGCATGCTTTAAAATGATCCCATTCTCTAATGCAAAATTATAAAGTCTTAATGATGAAAAGTGAGTTTCATTATCAAATACAAGTGACATAGGCACACCAAACCTAGTTATGATGTTCTATTATAAAATGTGACTAACATTCTAATCATTTACTTGTCTTAGAGGAACTTCCTCTGACCACTGAGTGAAGTAATTTGTCACTGTAAGAATATACCGATGGTTCATTGATGAGTGTGAGAAAATTTAACTCATAAAATCAAGGCCCCACTATTGGAATGGTTCTTCAACTGCTACTGGGAGTAGTGAGGCAGCTAACCTTTGATCACGAATGACACATTTTTGACAAGCTTGGAACTTGTGGACATAAGCATGCACATCTCTAAAAAGAGTAGGCCAATAATAACCAACCCTCAACTTTGTGTGTTGTGGTGTCACCCACATAGCGACCACCTTCTGTTCCATCGTGTAAATCCTTAAGAACCTTCTTTGTATCTTGCGGCTCAAGGCACCTTAGTGAAACTCCATTGTGGTGCTTCCAGAAAATCATTCCATGGACCAATTGATAAGATAGAGCCTTGAAAGGAATCACCCCTTTCTGTTTATTCAATAAGTGTGAGAGAAAGGTTGTAGATCTATATACCACGATGTTGTAGATGTGGAATTAGGAACATGGTTGATATTGTACATTTCCATCTCATGCTCCCATCCTGAAAGATCTTGTTCAAGATCATATCTTTTCTCAACTAATAGTATGCATAGGCCATGACCCTTTATGGTATGAACTCGCTTGAATTCTACGTCATATTCTTGAAGATAGGTCATCCAGTTTTCCCTTTTCTTACCCAGCTCTTGTTGTACGAGAAATGTTCTTACTACTAGGTGAGTTATAAATACAGTTGTATGAGCTTGGAGTAAATAGGGCCTAAAATAATTAACTTCCTTGTATACTTCATATGCTTGTTTATCAATGGCATGGTAGTTTAATTATTTCCCTTGTATACTAGCGCTCATAAAAGAAATAGGTCGCTCATTTCCTTCATTGTCCTTCTCAGTCAACATGCTCACAATCGATAAATATGAGGTGAATGTATAGAGCTGGAAAAACTTTCCATAGTCTAGAATGAATAATGTGGGTGCATCAGCTATAGCCTTCTTGATCTGAGTGAAATCACCTTTCTCCATTTGTCCCATCTGTGTACTGAATCTTTCTTGATAATCTCCTATATAGGTTTGATTATCTAAGTGTAATCAAAGATGATCTTTCTAAGGAAATTAATTTTCCCTAAGAAAGATGACATAACTTTGTTGTTCAATGGAAACAAGATCTATGTGATATCCTTGACCCTCTCAGGATCAGTATTGATTCTACTCTTTTCTATTATGTGCCATGGTAGAATCACTTTGTACACACCAAAGACACTTTTCTTGGGATGAAGGGAAATCCCATACTTCCGACACTGCTCAAATATCTACTTTCGATGACATATATGATTCAAAATTTTCTTTGAAAACAAGGTAACATCATCTAAATAAACAACAATGCTTTGACCTATAAGGCCACAAAAGGCGATGTCCATCTCTCTTTGAAAAGTTTGAGTGACATTGATCAGTCCAAATGGCATTCTCTTGAAATCGGACATTCCCCATTTAATTTGGAAAGTAGTTTTCAATCTGTTTGGTTCCGCTACTAACACTTCATTATAACCTGAAAATCCATCTAGCAGAGAAAACATTTTAGACCTATTTACTATATGGAGTATCTACTCCATGGATGGCACTAGATAGTTATATTTGGTAGATTCTCATTTGATATTCCATAAATCAACACATAAACATATTTCACCATACTTCTTCCTAACCAGGACCAAGTTGGAAACCCATGTGGAATGTATAACTTTGAAGATAATTTGGGTATCCATCAACTTTCTCAATTCCTTTTGAATGAGGGCTTCTAGTTTTGGTTGGACTTTCCATAGTTTTTGCTAGAATGGTTTCACCACTTCTTTTATAGGAATTACATGTTAGATAATACGAGTGTCTAATTGTATGTCCATGATAACACATCTTGATACTTCTTGACTAGGCAAATAAATGTTTTTTGTTCCTATCAGGGAAAAAAAGTACTACGATTCACATATTTCAGGTCTTGTTGGGTTCCAAGGTTGATTTGCTCAGATGAAAAATTTGAACTCTAAGTCTTCATGTTAGTTGGTCCTCTAAACTAGTTCTGCAAGTCATATAATTTTTCAAGAGACACCAAACCTTTTGATATACTATTTCCTTTCAGTGATTTATATGCTTCCTCAAGAGCCATCTTATGCTCATCCTCCTCTATGGTAGCATCATTGAATACATCAGCATTTTCCATAAGTGTATTATATGTTGGTCATCTTGAAAATACGTAAATTAGTAAAAATTTCAAGTACAAATGGTTTATATAAAATTTCAATAGAAAAACCATTTTTCAATGGCAACATCCTAGCAGTGACAATATTCAATGTGTCTGCTGGCGCATTTCTAAATATAGGAATAAATACAATATTGAAATCTTTAAAATGATTTATCAAATGCCATACCTCCTGTTGGTAGTTCTTAATATGAGGTGAAACATAGGTATAGTATCTCATACATTATGAGTGACCACCTATGAGTCACTAATTTGATGAGAAAGAACCATTGTATATTGCCGAAAAGTAATAAGCCAACTAAAGGCACCAAAATATAGGGTGGAATAGGGAGTATGTTAGGGAGTAGGTTAGGCCTTTAGTAGTTCTACCTTTAGGTCAATATCTTTCTTCAATCCAAGTATGAGTGCTTCATATTATGCAATATTATTAGTGCACCTAAACTCCATATGGCATGAAAGTGCATGTTTCTTGTTATGTGGGATTATAGGTACAAAATCAGCTTCAAATTCATATTTCATCTTAGAGCCATCAAAATAAAAAGTCTAAAAATTTCGAGCTACTAAGCTATTTCCTGTATTATTATTCTTACTGATACTAGTATTACTACTATTATGTACATCTATATTACATGATTCATTTGCACCAACTGGAGAACAAGGAAGGAGTTCCAACTATGTATCTCATGGAATGGGTGATGGTTGTGCAAGGTAGCACACAATGTCAGTTTCCAAAAAACATTTTTTGAAAATTAAGTCTGTGAAAGAAACGAAATAATTTTTCCCTTCGAAGGGTGTAATAGTGTGTTTCATGTAAGGTTCTAATTCCACCTAAATTTGGTTATTCTTGTCCTTGTACGGAAGCCATAAATGGGACCAATCGGTAGAAAAATACCCTTGTAATTTTCTAGATCAGTATCTGCTTAGCAATACACTGTAGGCTTCCAAGACATCCCCAATCACTATGTTTATGCATTGGTGAACTTAGTGATAAGATGATAAGAGAATAAGAACATTTTTGAGTTCCCCAATAACTTGGACAAGAGATTTGTCCAGCTGAATAATCTGTGCATTGGTCTTATCCAATTCGGCATTTATCGTATTGGCAACAAAGAATAACATTATGTTTACGATGCACCAGAATCGACTAAACAATTGTGAAAATTGTAATTGAAAATTCAAAAAGTCAATAAAAATGGTGGGTAGAGAGTATTAGCTTCTAATGTTACAACATTAACAACTAATTCTAGGGGACCAAAAGACTTACCATACACCTTCTGGGAAGAAGAATAATTATCGCCTAATGAATGTTGGGCAAGGGCTCAAACAAGAAATTCATCCTAGATTGCTATTCTTGTAAGCTCGAAGATTGAAATATTCACGCGAGCTTTCCCCATGTCTTCCACTATGTTGTAATCTAGAATAGTAGGCATTGCAAAAGTGTCTAGAGGATTGACTTTGTTTGATACTTCTGGAATTGTATACTTTATTTTGTTTTTGGAAAAAGTGTTCTTTGTTGTGGCGACATCTCCATACTTCCCATGAGTGTTCTGAGTCGGGTTGGGAGGTAGTGTAATTTTTCTTAAAAAATGTTCCTTCAATTTTTTCCTCATTAGCTCTTGTTTAAGAATAGGCCCTTGACTTCTTAAATTATATCGACTATTTTTTTTTCCTGAGCTAGGACCTCATTCAATGGTCGTTCTTCAAAAATTTTCTTCTCAGTATTGAACATATATCTAAAAGTATTTACTACATGTTCGACACCCACAATCTCTTTAGTCGGGTCAGATTCTTCCTTTTCTTTTTTCCGCTCATCTGAAAGTACTGCACCTATAATGTGCACATCTAGAGTGTTCATGTTGTGATTCCACTATGGCATGTCTTTTCTAAATGATATTCTTGATGAAAATAATATTATTGGTACATGCCCATGCTTTTGACATTCAAAACAACATTTGAGCTCTGTGTAGACTTAGCCAACTAATTACTTCTTTTGTTATTTTAATTAGTCCTTCTCAGGAAGTTGAACTTGGGGGGCTTGCTACTGATGGTGGTTTCACTTGTCCCTTATTTTAACTTTGTCAACTTATTAGATAAAGTATTGATAGTCTAGGTCAAGGTTTCAAGATCAATAGTATCTTTATCCTTGGCCTTGTTTGAAGAGGCCTGAGAACTTATTCCAATCTCCTTGGATTCTTTGGATGGTTCATCTCTGACAATGACTCCAATCACATGCAATTCATTTTCAACAAAGATAACTTCTTTAAAATTCTGCACCATAGTTTCTTTCATCGTCCTATTTATGAATTGTGCAATTCTTGTTGGCAAGGCAGAAGTGTAGTAATCAATCGTGATGGAGTCATGAGTCTTCATATCTATGGGAAATTTTTTCAATATTTGATTGAACCTCTAATTAAAATCCTTGACCTTTCCTTTCTGCTCCACCTTTATATTCCCTAAATCCTTTAATAACATGGCTGAGTTTTTATCATAAGCAAAATTTTCCAAGAACAACCTCTTAAAGCCCCTCCAATTTAGAATTGAATTTGCAAGAATAATACGATACCAAACAACTTATCTACCATCTAAGGTAAAAGGAAAGGGTCTATAAGAAACATCGTCATAACAGACCTCCAATGCCTACAATTGTACGTAGAAGTTACCCAAATGGTATTCCACTTTGATTGAATTGTCATGATCATATTTTGTTAACAAATTTTATGGGTGTCTTAAAATGTTGTGTAAAATACTCGATAGATCGAGTGGGCTCTAAGTCATCCAATCCAGATCTTGGTTTGTCATGTTCTCATCTATGTGCTCCTCCTCCTCTTCATAATTTGAGGAATCTTCTTTGTGACCACCTATCCCATGGAAAATGTCATCTGAGAGCACAACGTTATCCTTGTATGATTCATTTTAAGATGGAAGTTGCTTTTGTTGTTCTATGTATTTTTCATATTTCAAAAACTCTTCAAAAGTAGAAAAAACAATATCTTCCACTGTAGTAACCATTATACCAATAGGAGTTTTTCTTTTCTCTTCGGAAAATGAGGAAGATTTTTTGCTCTAGAAATAAGTCCAATAACCTACGCAAACCAAGAAGTTATAGGTCACATTTCTTAGATATGCTCATAAGTAACTTTGCAAGTTGGCTTTGGGTCGGACTAAGAATATTCTCCTACTTTAGGAATATGAGTCAAAGAGGTGCTAAAAATTTTGATGCCTTGTCTAGAAAAAGTATGATGTGGGTGGGTGGAGTTATCAGTCATGAAAATTTAGTTTCCCTCCTTTTAGCACCAAAAATGTTGATAGTTTTGGACTTGCCAATAGTCCCAATTAGACCTCACACCATTTGGTATAGGATCCCCATACGAGATACAACATGACTTTCATTATCTTTAATATATGCCTTGTCTTTAGCTGTCAGCAAGAGAGAGAATCATATATGTGCCTTCAAAAAACAAGCAAGTGTGTTGTGAGAGTCCAATTGTAGGTGTATCTAATTCTTTTCACTACAAAGGAGAAATAAAGTGAGCGTCTTAGAGCAAAGTAAAAGTACTACCCTAATAGAGACACATGCATAAATGGAAATATTCACTTAGCATCAAGAAAAATAGTTCAAATAGATGTGGTGATCATTATTATCATTACAACACATTTCCAACAAGAAGCATTGAAATAACCAAAACAGTTCAACTAATTCAATACAGATGAAAGAAACCATGAACCATAAACATCCAAATAATAGTCTCAGAAACATTAACAATCCATGTTTGGAAACATGTTGGCTTGGAAGGCTTCAATATTAAGTAAAAGTCCAAAGATACATAAATACAAAGGACAACACTAGTTCCATTATTGGAGCATTAGAGCCACTTCTTGCTCCTCAAAATTACTATCTTTGTCTCTTTAATTCCTTATGGGAGAAGACAAGGTTAAAATTCCATTATATGGGAAATGAGGATCTATTAATAACTCGAGGAGTGAACTTTCACATTATCATGACTCTTGAATTTCTATATTCTAATGACCTTTGGAATTCTGCAAACTTTATAATGGGAAATGAGGATATATTTATAACTCGAGGAGTGAAATTTCACATCCTCATGACTCTTGACTTTGTATATTCTAATGACCTTTGGACTTCTACAAACTTTGGAGTTCCAAATGACTTTTGAAATTGCATATGACTTTTGGTAGTACATTTCCTTTGGAATTTCGTGATTCTTGAGTTCATGCATGACACTTGGACTTCTACTCTTTTGTATTTTACAATGTTTGCAATAAGACATCTTGAATTCCATGTCATCATATGAGGAAACTAGACATGTCACTATCTTGGATAATTGGGACTGCTAGTCATTAATGACATGGACTTTCTTCAGTGGTGACATAAATGCCACTGTCTCCACTCTTAATTCATCTTTTTACCATAATGCTTTCACCCTCCAAAGGGTCTTCAATCTTAGAGTCTTTAAGGTGCTTCAATCATCAACTCTCAGGTGTGTTCTTGGTTCTTTTCATGCTTCCTTTTTTTATCCTCTTACTTAATATTTCTCGTGTGTTCTTGCCATGAGGTACCTATAATACCTATTTCTACTATCACTCATGACGAGAAACTATTAGTCTAAAAATCTTCTACTTTACCATATTTTATGTAGATTTTTTTTCATGCCTTTTTAGTGCGCTCAAAATGGTCAGAGGAGATTTAGGGTGCAATGTGCACTTTGAAAGGCTTGAGAACTGAAGAGGGGAGGCTTCAGGGCTTCATCCTGCACTCAAGAGGAAAAAGGAAGTTAGGGCACAGAGCATGTCACAAGTCAAAAGGATGAAGGGGGAGGCTTTGGGCTTCCCAAGTGCAAAATGTGCTCAACGGAGAGAGGGAGGGTGTAGGGTGCACTCCCAAAGGCTAAAGGGTAAGGCTTCATGTCTTCAAGTTGTACTGATGTGCTGAAGAGGCCTCAGGAAGGGTGCAAGGAACACTCTTGAACATTAAAGGTTGATACTTTGTGCCTTTATGGTGCACTAGTGTGCTCAAGGAGTTCAAGACAGTGCATGGCACATTGGGGAAGGATGAAGGATTGAGATTCGAGTCTTCACGGTGCACCAATGTGCTCAAGGAGGGTTCACTTCTTTGAGTTAAAGGAGTGTGCTCAAGGAAGGCTTAGTTATTTTGGATGGTGCATGGAACAAGGAAGGAGATTCATGTTTTTGGAGTGTGACCAGCTTTGAAGGAGAGCGCAGGGTGCACTTATGAACAACGGAGGGTCTCCCATCAAGGATTTAGATTGCACTCATGTGCTCTTGGCCTTAATGAGCTAATTTTAGAATAGAAATTTGTCTAAGTGTTGATGATTGGTCACTAGTGAGAAAGATGAGTTATAGATATAAAATCATGTGTGACACACACTAACTCATCGAGGAAACTTAGACAAACTTGATCAATAATGAATATACATCAAAAGGCCACTTTATGCATATTCTCCAAGTATAGCAAGTGAAGTGTGTGTGACTACAACCCGAAAATGTCATTTACAACAACAAAGGTGTTATGACCATGAAATTCATTTAGATATGTTCCAATCAATGTGACAACACTTGATAACATTCAAGAACAACACAAAATGACACTTGACGACTGAGGTGACACTTTATACAACAATGAAGTAGACTCCAAAATTTGAATGTAGTGAAACTTTGGAGGGTGTTGTAGGAGTGACAACACATTATTATATAAATCATATTAAATTATAGTGTTTTAACCCTAAATTATAGATATAAATTATATATCATAATAATTATTTTATATAATATTAAATATGATTAACTCTAAGATATTTTTAAATTATAAAATATTAGATTAAGAAATATATTATCATATGTCTTGTGCTTTAATCCTAACCAATAGATATAAATCATTGAATATTTGAGGCTTTTGTGATGTGAGTTTTGTTGAGAATTTTCTTCTTGGTTCATCCTGTGATATTTTTATGTTCATCATCAGGATAAGGACATTGAAATAAATTAATCATGTGAAGTACTAATATGTAGGAAATGGAAATGAGTTAGGTAGAAAAACTGGCACATAAGAAACCTTATAATATGGAGGAATATCTAATGTTTATATATATATACTGCAACCCACATTCAAAAGGCTACTTAATCAGTAGAGATCCAAGCATCAAATCTATAGAAAGAGGAAACACACAACAAAAAGGCCATGGGGGGTATAAAGAGAACTCATATATGTGAGAGCTCAAGCTCAGAAAAAGAAGCTCGTTTGCAAACAGTTGGAAATTATTTGGCAATGGTACCTATTACTCTACACCCTTAGGGTTTAGAAAAAGAAGGTTATAAAAAAGAATTTAAGTGATTTTTATCACACTTAACTTCGACATATTTCATGTAAATTTTATATTTTTCCTTTATTATTTCTCATACGTCAAAAGGATTATATGATCAAATGCTTTCAACATCTATAGATTTCAAGTTGAATATATATGTATATATATAGATATATAACAAACAAAGGATATATAAAGAAAACATGTAGCTTTATATTATCAAACTAGAGAACAGACCAAAATGCTTACATTCACATACTGTTCATTTTCTGTTGGACACCAAAAATGATCTAAATACATTTTATTTCTATCATGCCTATATACTATACATGTTAACTATATTAAACTTATATAGTATCCAAAACAAACCATTATAACACATTTTTTACATAACATTAAGAAAAATAAAAATGTAGACTCATAAAAAATAATTTCCTGGACGTTCTCAACTAGCTATCATTGTGTCGTGTCCTGCCTCTGCATGTATTGAAATCTCTTTATCTTCCAACTCCTCGGGGTCACTTGCATTGTCCAAGTTAGGACGAGGGAGGTCTTGCAAAACTGAAAACTTCCTTGAGAACCTCGGTTGTAGCCATTTCCAACGTAATGCTGATGCCTTCTACCATATTGGCAAGAGTATCAACTTTAATTTCCAAATTTACCACCAAAAGTTGAAGCGTATCCATGTTTTCCCTCATAATTTGGACTTATCTCATGAATAATGAGAAGTGGGATACTTCCTCCTTCAGAACCTGAGCCCCAACACCATCATGATTGATTGAATTTTCTATCATTATTACCACATCCTAAGATGCTCCGAGCCCCACTGCACTTGCGGAATCAGAGGGTACTAGTATCAGCTTCAAGCTCATTGTACTA
The DNA here is from genome assembly GCA_000404065.3 of Pinus taeda. Taxonomy (NCBI): domain Eukaryota; kingdom Viridiplantae; phylum Streptophyta; class Pinopsida; order Pinales; family Pinaceae; genus Pinus; species Pinus taeda. The sequence goes on from APFE030339057.1 coordinate 80,962, forward strand.
GAGACATGATGGAGGTCCTCTCCAACTTTTGGCCATTCGTAACAAAGCTCACTCTCTTATATATCTCTTCTTGCCCTCCTAAGCATTTAATTCCTCTATAGATCCCTCACTCAGTGATCTTATCTTTGTCCTTCGTCCTTTCCACATTCCAACAATCCATATTTCCATATTTACTCCAACCACAAAGGAATATAGGTCTCACTAGAGGAATGTTAGGTTTTATGCATGGGAAATGTTTGCATGTGTCTTGTGAAGCCAAGTGCTATCACCTTTGAACATTTGTACACCTTACCTATCATGTGATCTTATCCCGAAGGATGCCATTTCATTTCCTTCATTGAATTAATTACCGGATATTTAATGTCCTCCCAAACTTGCCTTTGCTCCATATCACTTTGTCTATTCCTCCAACGCTGAATAATTCCTATTATGACTTTATTAAAATTAATGGGAATCATGGTATATGATAATAACTTTTTTCATCTTGATTAAGTAATAAATCACCTTGTTCTAGGCCAAAACCAATGTTTGTCTTCTCATCAACAAATCCATTATTTTCTCTTCTTATGTGATAAAAAAAATAATGGAGTCAAACTTTTTTTTTTGTTCTCTAATCCTCAAATCCATGGGATGCCAAACATTCTCAATAGGCTCCTTTTCCTTATGTATTTTTTTAATATTTAATATTGAATCTCCCAGAATAATTAACTGATGAATATCTTTTTTTATGGCTAGCTTCACACCAAGTCATGGAGCCAACAATTATTCTTGATTATTGGTGGAAATTCCTAATCCCCAAGCATATCTGATCTCTATTTCTCTGTCAGGGAAAGAAATTTCCCCGATTGATCCTGCCTACCCCAAATTTCCTTTTGATGCTCCATCAAAAAATAGTTGGTGCCTTCCCCAAGGAACTTCACCACTTCCTGAATTGTTGTCCTTTGAGCCTTATGACATACAATGGAAGAAGCTTTTGTTTTCTTGAAGCTTCTAGCATAATCATTGGGTTTGATTAATTGGGACTATTCCTTTTCCATAGAGTTGGGATCTTCCAAGTCTATCAGGTCAAAGCCTTTTGCTAAAATATTTTCAAAGAAAAGTTGGGTTGCTTTCGATGCAGTGATGATCGGGTCAAGGAAAATACTTTGGAATATGGCTTCATTATGTGATAACCAAATTGACTAACAAATGAATTTTGGTAGAGCTACCCAGCTCCACATAATTACATAATTATTATTTATTTTCCATGGATATTGGAGATTCCATCTTTCAAACATCTCTTCTCAAGAGTATGGGATGGATGGTTTGGTTTTGAGAGGGCTTATTTCTTGGGTCAAAACTGCAACCAGAAAAGGGCATATTAAGAAAACATGCTAGATATTTCCCTCCTCTTCTTTACACAGTACACACCTTGATGGTCCTTGGATTTACCTTTTCCTCAGATTCTTCACCGTCATTATTTTCCCATTAATTATTTTCCAATAGAATTTGTTGATTTTAGGAAGTCCATCTTTTCACCATATCTTCCCCTAGATGCTAGACAATACCAGATGAGGAATCTGAGAAAATAATACATCATATCCTTCTTTAATTGTGTAGTATGGTTTTTTCCCTCTTGTCCATATTATGTGATCCTTCTTATTGGTCGTAATAGGTATTGACCCTTTAAGATATTTAGTTAGATCTTTCCACTAAGATGAAAAGTGGACTAGGAGATTGTTACATTGTCATGAAATCCACGTACCACCTAGATCCCATTCAGAAATATCCACTAGCATGTGTTTCACATTCTCTTCCATCAACGATGTCATTCTCTACAATCAATTATGTCACAGATACACGAGGAGAGTGGAATTTCTAAATCATATTTCTTATTCATGGAGATGTATTTTGGGGATAGAAGTCCAAAACCAATATATATCGAAAGACAAGATAATACTAATTTTATAAGCATAACATTCCCCACCAGATTTAACCATTGATCACCCCATGAAAATATTATTATCATTATTTTCTTGATGACCGGTTCCTAGTCATCACCAAATGACAAATCAAGAGACATTGGAACACCTAAACAAGAGAATGATTTCCAAATTTTAGCAACTAGAAATCCTAATATATGAGATATCTATTGAAGGTTTATCCCAGAGCAATTCCATCCAAAGGGTTGACTCTTTTTCTTGTTCACAAACCCGCCAATAGAGATGTATCCAATATCTTTTTAAACCTCAACACTATAATTATAGAAGCTCCACTCAAAAAAAGAGTATTATCCACAAATTGGGAGTGATGGATCACTTTGACATTTCTTGTGATAATCAATCTCGGAAGACTTCCATATACTATTGTCACTTCCAATTTCTTGCTTAAATTTTTTTCAATTATAATATAAGGGAGGGGGATAGGGGGGAACCTTTTCGCATCCATCTCAATGTTACAAAGAAGCGAGTTGGTCATCCATTAACAAGTGGAGCAACAAGGGGAAACAATGCATGTTCAAATCAATTGAACGAATTCCATGTAAAAGCCTAAATTTTCTAGAATTAGATATAAAAAGGAATGATTTACCTTGTCAAAACTGTTAGCCATATCAATCTTAATTACCATCTTTGCCTCTCCTGCCTCTTTCATGCTCGAATGAATTATTTCCTAGACCAGAAAAATATTATCTAGGATGTTCCTATGATTCACAAAACCTTCTTAGTTCTAAACATTGATGGATGAGAGCAGATTCCATAACCGATTTTCCAACACCTTTGTTAAAATTTTGTATAGTGCATTACAGAGAGAAATTAGGTAAGATATTAATAAATGGACAAGGTTGAAATCTTTGGGAACTATGGCAAGAAAAGAGGACTTTATACCACCTCCTAGCTATTTTGTAATTTTGGAGTTATTTAACATTCACAACATATTTTTCTTAAGAGACCAAAAGGTTCTAAAAAAACTTGATTGTAAATCCATTAGGATCGGGTTCCTTAGCTGGGTCTAATGTCCATATTACCTTCATCACTTCCTCGTTTTCTATTGGTTTGATGATCTTCGAATTCGTTGCTAGTGAGATTACCGAAACGAGGTTCTAGATAAATTCATGAGCCTCATCCATTGGAATTTCCTCAGTTGCATACAAGGTTTTTAAATGATTTAAATGCTTCTATTGTGATACATTCAAAGGATGTGATTCATGATTTGCCTTTGGGAGCTACTTATTTAAATTTATTCTAATTTTCTCAGGCTCGGGATTGTTTATGTCAAAAGGTGGTATTCTAATTACCGGCATTCAAGAATAAAATTCTTGACTTTAATCTCCATACTTCCTCTTCTTTCCTTCTTTCTTTGAATATACTCCTAGTAAGTTCATTTTCCTTTCTTATATGTGCTTCTTCCACTACAACATTTTCCATCATCCTATGACACTCCTCTAATTTGTTTACTAGCTCCTTCCTTAAATGCCCTGGAGGTTTGAATTTTTATTTTAGCCATTTCCTCAGAGCTTCTTTGACAACCCTTCCTCTTGAATCCACACTCGGTTAAATTTAAATGCAATTGCACCTAGGGATTTAGTTTTTTTCAAATGGACGGTTACAGGCCTATGATCTTACTCACCTTAAGCTTTAATAAAAGATGAGCAATGTAGGCCATCTAGTAACTAGCTATTATGAACCATAAATCTATCCAATCTAGTCGCTATGTGATTATCTCTTGACCTTCGATTGGTACAAGTGTACTTTCCAATTTTATGGACTACACCAAATAAGTCCCAATCGTATATCACTTCCTCCATTATTTCTTTGAATGAGTCACTTACAATAATGCCCCCATTTTTTCTCTGGTGAATTTAGAGATACATTGAAATCACCAACAATCACCACATTTTGGTGCATACCTTTAACTTTGATTAATTCTAGAGAGCCTCAAAATTCAATTTTCTCACTATACAAAATAGAGGCGTATACGTTTACCACTTGTATTAGTTCTCCTATTTCCTTATTTTCAAGATGGACCACAATCCAATTCAGTGTCTTAAAGCTCTCAATACATGAGAAATTTTTCTCTGACTAGAGGGTACCCAAACCTGCTGACCCTCCTTTGTAGCTTTGGGAAATTGTTAATCTCCCTTTCCATTTTTCTTCTATCGTCTTCAATGCCTCTCCTTCTTCCAATTTTGTTTCTTCAACATGTAATATCCATGGTTTATCCTAATTCAACAAATATTTTATTGCTAGGGATTTTATAGGGCTCCCCAAACCCCTTATATTCCAAGAGAGCCCAATCACATGGGGGATTCACTCAATGAACCTATAATGTATCACGTGCATTCATGGCATACTAAACAATACCCCTAATTTGACAACATATTGGAAAATACCAATGAAAATTAGATTATTTAGCCCCTTGCCAATATGAACCCAATACACCTTCCTAATTTAAAAAACCCCTAATTTCATTAGATATTGTAGTTATCCATTTTTTCATTAACACTTTTTATACCCCTTTATACTTGTTAATTAACTTTGAGCTCCATTTTTTATACCTACCAATGTAAAAACCCTTTACCCCCTAATATGTACCCAATATATTATGTCATTTTTTCCTCAATATATATCCCCCAATATGAATGCACATGGTATGGTATTGCTCCCCCAATAAAGCCCCTGTGCACAATCATTTGGAAGTGAGATTATGGGGCCCTCCTTCCTTCGGTATATTTGTTCCTTTTTTCCCTTTTCCTTTAAAGATCAGAAGGACTAATTAATTATTGAGTTTTTTATTTTTCTCTTCTTATTTTACATGGACTACCTTCCTCTTCGATCTTTCAGATTTTTTCTTGGTTCTCTCAATTTCTTGACTACTACCTTGATCTTCCCACACATAATTCTGAGCCATATGCCACTTTATCACTCATGTTATTTCCTCTGCGACACTTTCGCTTGGGTATTTTGAGATTCGGGGTTGGAAGGGACCTAGAGATCCTTTTGGGGATGCAAATATGGGAAAATCTAAAGCTTGGATTGGGTTTTCTTCACTGATCTCTCCTTCCTTGGCCTCCTCGTGTCCGTCTTCTTGATTTTCCTCTAGATTTTTTACTATAGCTATAGGAACTGATGTTCCATTTTCATTATGATTTCTCAAAACATTAAATGGATTGAGAGAGGTTGAGGCCACACTACCATACCTTCCCCCCTTTCTTTTGAGTTTTCCACTGCATTTCTTAAGAAGCTGGGGGATCTGGTGCTTTGGAGCTCAACATTTGGCGTAGTCACAAGAAATGTCCCATATTCATGATAGTATTGACATTTAAATCAAATTTGTTCATAATCTAAGATTTGGGAATGCTTCCAATCTCCTATAGTGAGTTTTATTTCAGCTGGTAGTCCTTTCCCTCAATTGACCTCCACGCAAATTTTGGCATAGAAAATTGTGATCATTTAAGCTATGTTTTATCAATGTAGCATCCCACACCATCTCCTATTTCCCTTAGGCAACCATCACTCCAATAAAAAGTTACAACCTCATAATTTTCAACCATAAAGGGATATATGTGGGGATGTCTTTGTATGGGCTGAAATTTAATGTCCATTTATTTAGATACATTCCCCTAAATCCAAAAAAATACGACCCATTTCAAAATACCACATCTTTATCCTCTTTAAGCACAAATAACAAATAAAATAGTTCATTCCCAACTGCATACAGGGCTACATTACCTTTCATCATTAACTTCCATTTCTTATCAATACAGATTTCCGTGGATCTGGGGGAAGGCCACACACCAGTTAATTTTCCTATCGAATCCCTTGCTTAATAAGCTAGTGAATTCCTGAACATCGATTGGCAAGGCAATATTCCTAATCTCTTTGTTTCTCTTGACAAATTGTGACTATGAAACTGTGGTATTCTCTCTCTTCGGTAATGAAGTGATCAATGCCTAGAATTCAGACGCTTCCTCATCACGCAAGGGAGGCGAGTACGAAGGCGGGGACAAAGGGGGAAAGACCCTACCTTAACGACCTTTGGGGAGCTAGGGTTTCTATAGATGGAAGGATTATCATGCAACTTCCAAGAGTTAATTTATGTATTATTTATATTAATCTAAATAATAGTAATAATTAATGTTTATATATATATATAATATATATATATATATATATATATATATGAGAGAGAGAGAGAGAGAGAGAGAGAGATATATAAGATATAGATATATATAATAGTTCTCATATTTGACTATAAATATTTAATATTAATACTAATGATTAAATTAATAATACATTGATTAATTAATAACCGTACCTGATATATATATATATATATATATATATATATATAATATCTAAGTTAATGTATGGCAAGAGCTAACGGGCATATTATAGGCATTAAATGCCTGGCTACATGCGCCCCCGTTAGCTCTTTAACGCGCGCGCCACACAGTGATAGATAAATAAAAATACGCACACGTGTGTTAAAGAGCTAACAAGGGCGCATGTAGTCGGCATTTAATGCCCCTATAGTATTCCCGTTAGCTCTTGCCTGTTAACATATTAGGATAGGGATATTAATATTAATAATTAATAAATAATAATAATGTTAGTGTATTATTTTTATGAATGTATTTTATTTATTAAAGAGTTTATGATGTTAAAAAAGAGGATAAAATACAAAAGAAATTGGGAACAAATCATATTATAAATATTATGTATATTTTAATCAATAGTAGTTATAAAATATAAAAATAATATTTTTAAGAAATGTATTATTATGTGTTTTAAATCAAACTTATAGTGCTTTAACTTTATTTTGTGGTTATAAGTTATATATTATAATAAATGTTATGTATATTAATTTAGATTAATAGTAAGACACTTGTAAATTATCAAATATTATATTAAGAATATTATAATTCTAACTCACTTAGAAAGATGATATAAATTATTTACATACATTCTTTCTTACATTGCGCCTACAGATATTCCTTATACTCGGTTGTAGAGCGTCTCTCATCACAATAATAAATCAAGAGTGAAATATTTTTACCACATTTCAAATCAAAAAACACAATGAGAGTGTAATTATTAATGTTTTATAAAAAAAACTAATTCAATTTATTTTAAAAGGGAGCACAAAAGGTATTATAAGTCTCCCTAATATCGGGGTATATAATGCACCTCTCAGCATAACAACTAGTATAAATGCATCAACAAGCATAGAGGGGTACCAAATCTCTAGAGACGCAAAACTCTTTTACACTACAATGGAAACTTACACTATGTAGACTTAAAAACTTAAACTTAGGATTCCAAAACTTAAACTTACAATTCCAACAATTATTTACTAGATTTTAGACAAAAGTGATGGTCAAATAAGACTATTTCAAATGTTTTAACCATAAGAATTTATTTTTCTCAAACTTTTAACAATACCTAATACTATATACACTTGGGATTGAAATAGTTTACTTAATATAGACATTAAAATATTTTATTTATAATCCAAATTGAACTGTTATTATTATTTACATACTATATATCAATTTTAATATTAAGAATTGAATTATTTACTCATTTCTATTGAATTATACATCTCCATCTAATTACTCATCTGCTATAAACATTGTTGGGCACTTCAACCCTAATCATAAATGTCCATAAACTGAGGGCTCCTAAGTCCCTAAAAGTGTTGCTTCACTGCCTAAAGGAACAGTCAACTGACTACATCATCTCCCAGACGTTCTCCACTAATACTGCTCATAAATGGTCAAAACTGGACCATACTGATACCGCAGTGCAGAGGGTGCGATGCATATCACCTTCCCAGTGTATAGGGTGCGATGCATACTAAATGGTTCCTCTGTAGGGTGCGATGGTCGGGAATGGACAAATGGTAGGGACAAAATGCGAGGTGGAAGATCACGGAATCTTCCAGAAGCTTCCCCTCTGACACTTGCCTCTCTGTTTTCAACCAGGGATGAGTAAGAGATCATCATTCTCCTAGTGGAAGCAGGAACTATCAGAGAGATGACACTAATCAAGACCCCGAAAGATGACTCACCTCCCTATAATCATCTATATATGGATCCCTCATCACAGAGATCCAGAGGCTGGAATTTTGTATCTTATAGAGAAGTGTTGTTGGTTTTCTAGGTGTAATTTCATAGTGTTGGGTGATCTAAGCTTTACTTGAGGTGAAGAAGGGCCTTCTTCCTAGAGGATGATGCTGGGTTAGAACATATGGTTGTAATCCTCTTTCTACTTTTCATCTTAATAAAGCTATTCAAGTTTTCCTCCATATTCTTCTATGTTTTATTATATATGCATTTGTATGGTTAACACACATCTGGTCCTGTGTTATTTATGAATATATATCTTTGTTCTTCGATAGTAGTATGTTACTGTGATTCCACAGGTGCTCTTTGATGCTGGGCAGACAAAGTAGAAGTGGCAAAGCTCTATCAGGAAGGAGAGGAAATCAAGCGCAAGACTAAGGTTGGTCTCCTTTGTTCCACTCCTATCTATTTTCATAAAGGAAAGAGAAAGTAGACTTTACTTGTTTGTTTCTAAGATAGCCACCAATCTTAGTGGGAATAGCACCATCTGAGTCGATAGTGTTCCCGGTAACAAAATGGCGACTCCATTGGGGAGCGACTAGATTGTTTGTTAGCCTATATTTGTTTCTTTTATAAACTTACAGACGGAGCCTGAAGCCAAGCTAGCTAGCCTTCGAACTGCATTTGTTATACAAATGCAAAGTAGATCAATGTTGCTTCCGTCTATCTCTGATTTTTGTTTATGAATTAAACAATCAATCTGCAAACAGTATAATTGCCCTAAGTGGTGGCTCTAGTAACATCCTTAGATCTACCCCTGTTTTTTACATATACTGAACATCACTTACTCGGCCTAAATCCCTGAACTGAATTGCGAATTCTAAGTAAAAACTTGTTTAAAGTCTCGCACTGGTACCATCGCACCCTGCGTTCAAGGCAGTCTGTATGCATCGCACTTCCCGAGTGCAGTAGGTGCGTTTCATACTGAATTCACAGTGTGACAGGTTCGATGGTCAAGGAAGGTTAACTTTACCTTCAGACTGTGGTTTTTTCTCACTATTTTCAGTCCTATTCAGGAGTTTTGCTATCTGTAGTCAGTGTATCTCTATGAAAACCCCCTTATCTTGCATTATTATGCCTCCTTAGTGCAAAGAACTGTAAGTGTTTTTATGTATTGTGCACCATTTTCAATTCTCTTTTGCAAAAAAGTAGCATAGTCGAACTGTCGTTTCTGGATCTGAAAGTGTCGTAGCTGTCATTTTCAGTTTTAGAAGACAATCCCATTATTCTTGATAATTGATTATACAGTTACTATTGCATATGATTTGAATTAGTAGTTTTTAAAGTGTCGAAAAGCAATTTTCATTTCAAAATCGCAAAGTGTCTCTCTTACCTTCACTCCATTTTGAAAAGAAATTTGTTGACTATTTTCGCTTTAAAAGTAATTCAGATTTGCACATAGCTTTCTTATCATCATTCATACATTAAGAAGGTTGAAAAAAAATACATTCATACATTAAGAAGGTTTGATTTAGGACAGTACATTTAGCGTGTGCTTTGTGCTCTTTGCTGAAAGATTCTTAACTTTCTTTCGTTAGTAGCTAGGATTTTCATTGCCAAAAGAAGATTAAATGTTTTTTTATCATCTTAGACTGCATTTTAGGAATTGTATACACATCACGCAGTGAACCTGAACGGAAAATTTTTAAGCAAGATCAACTTAAAATAAATTTAATGAATCTAACAATGCTTTGGAACCTAACGCACAACATCTAGAGGTCTAGGCTAGAGACATATTCCGACGTTGTAAAACCTGGTAACTGTTGTTTTCAGTGCTGGTTGGGTGATTCCTCCACTCTGAGACAGCAAGTGCCAGTATGGACTTGTGCTCCCACATACCGTCGAGTATACATTGGGAGACCACAATAGGCTGCATCCTTTATCCTTAGGAAGTCATGTCTACCGCCCTATTGATTGCAATGCACTGAACACAGCATTCGGGAAGATTGACTGTCGTACCATAAAAATTATTCTGCAGTTTTGCGATTGGTTTGGTAATCCCCTCTGCCTAGATCTCCAGAGAAGTCCATTTTTCTCCTTTTCAGACTCCTTGAAGGAAAAGGTCCTCTGAGCGCTTGTCACTTCAGGCTCAATAAAAATCAAAGGTGACTAGAGTCATCTTTTGTTTTTTCTCAACTCTTTAAAATTGAAAAAACAAGTTGTGTCAAAGTGTCTAAAATATATTTTAATCGGAATAATATCACAAATTCTCTTGTTGGTCTTTAGGTTTAGAAAATGGAGTCTACCAACCAAGGATTTCCCCTTGGAGGAAATCCTAGTCCCTTCTCCTCTTGGGGAGATGTTTGCGCACCCCATATGGCCACTTTGTCACTTCCAGGGTTGACAATTGGTTTGCCTGTCTGGCTCTTCTCTACCTGTGTCGTTCATAATCTCGTAATTCCTAAACAGTCAAGTCAGCAACTAGATGACACTAGAGTTGCCTCCCAACCTTCTACTTCGTTTGATTCTCCCTCTCCTCCTTCCTTTTCGCTTGATAAAGTCGATAAAGCTAAAAATCAAGTAACTGAGAAGAAGAAGAAGCAGAAAGAGAAAATGGAAAAGAAGAAAAAGGAACCAAAATCGAAAGGGGGAAACCAAGTGTCATCTAGTGAAAATCCTCACACCGCACTGTCGAAACCTAAATCTCCTTGTGTCATTTGAAATGGAGACCACTATCACCGAGGGTGTCCCTGCATCCCTCGAATCTTAAGGGACTAGTCTCCTCGTTTGCACAATCTGGTGGCGTCAACCTCTGATGATCATGTTGAATGCACACCATCAACCAGTGAAAGTGAAACACCTGGACAAAAAAGAATCCCAGATTTCCTTGTAAATTGTGTGAAGACAATCTCGCCATCCACCATTGTCCCTTCCTTGATGAAGCTAAAAGAGTTTTGGATGACCGTCCTGCTTCACCGCTACGGCTTCCTCCTGGATATAAAAAACTCTTGCCAAGTCCTCCACTGGTTGAAAATCTGGCTGACCCATCATTGTGGTCGGCCGAAGCGTCTATCATTGAAAATGAACCCTCTGAATCCATACCAGACGAAAGTCAAAAGTCCGAGACAGCAGTTGAGCCGGTCTTGCCTTCAGAGTGTTCATCTTCGAATGATACCATCAGTGAAGAGAAAGGGAATGACACAATTCAAATTCTTTTCATAAACACATATTCCGATGAACTTGGGGGAATTCCACCTGTTCCTTTATCACAGGAAGGAAGTTCATCAGAGTCATATATGGCCGTCTATTCGGTCCCACCACCAAGCAACCTAGTCGTTTCCTTCAACTGGAATCAACTAGGTAGACCCCGTTTACCAGCTAGTGTACCATTCAGAATCATTGTACAAGCTTACAGAATGGTCATGGCTGGTACCATCATCGATGAAGGGGCTTCTGTGAGTATCCTTTCCTCAACTACTTGGAAAGCACTTGGTTCGCCA